>JBBPBX010024249.1:16408-39827 GCA_038048925.1 Garcialebias charrua | reverse complement strand
TGTTAAGCTAAATTTGGCTTTTTACTAGCCTTTTTGCTTTTAGCTACTATTCTACTTCTGTTAGCTAGCTAGTCTTGTGCTTCTTTTAGCTTGTGTTTAGTTTCATTTAGCTTTTAGAGATAGCATTCTACTTCTTTTAGCTAGTCTCCTGTGTTTAAATTAGTTTTTGTATGCTTGTTTGTGCTCGTCTTTTGCTTCCTTCAGATTTTAGCTAGTCTTTGGTTTCTTTTAGCTTTTAGATAGCTTTGTGCTTCTTTTAGCTAGTCTTAAGATCTCTAACTAGTCTTCTGCTTCTTTAACTAGTCTTCTGCCTCCAACTTTTGGTTGGATTTTTACTTCTTTGAGCTTGTCTTCTTATTTATTTAGCTTTTAACTTTCTGATTCCTTTAGCTAATGTTATGCTTCGTTTAGCCTCAAATCATTTTCAGCTGCTCCTTTTAGCTAGTCTGTTTCTTTTATCGTTTAGCTAGTATTCTGTCTCTAGCTAAAAGATAGAGGCTAAAGCTCTGCCCTTTTCTCTTTCAGCTAGTCTTTAACCTCTTTCAGCTAGTCTTAAGCCTCTTTCGGCTAGTCTTCGGCCTCTTTCGGCTAGTCTAAGGCCTCTTTCGGCTAGTCTTCAGCTTCTTTCAGCTAGTCTTCAGCCTCTTTCAGCCTCTTTCAACAAGTCTTCAGCCTCTTTCAGCTAGTCTTCGGCCTCTTTCAGCTAGTCTTCGGCCTCTTTCGGCTAGTCTTCGGCCTCTTTCGGCTAGTCTTCGGCCTCTTTCGGCTAGTCTTCGGCCTCTTTCAGCTAGTCTTCGGCCCCTTTCAGCCTCTTTCAACAAGTTTTCAGCCTCTTTCAGCTAGTCTTGTCATTTTGCCTGTTACTTTCAGCTAGTCTTCTGCCTCTAACTAGTCTACTGCCTCTTTCAGCTAGTCTTCTACCTCTAACTAGTCTTCTGCCTCTTCCAGCTAGTTTTTTGTCTAAAGTAGTCTTCTGCCTCTTTCAGCTAGTCTTCTGCCTCCAACTAGTTTTTGTCTCTAACTAGTCTTCTGCCTCTTTCAGCTAGTCTTCTACCTCTTTCAGCTAGTCTTCTGCCTCTTTCAGCTAGTCTTCTGCCTCTAACTACCGTAGTCTTCTGCCTCCAAGTAGTTTTTTGTCTCCAACTAGTCTTCTGCCTCTTTCAGCTAGTCTTCTACCTCTAACTACCGTAGTCTTCTGCCTCCAAGTAGTTTTTTGTCTCCAACTAGTCTTCTGCCTCTTTCAGCTAGTCTTCTGCCTCTAACTAGTCTTCTGCCTCCAACTAGTCTTCTGCCTCCAACTAGTTTTTTGTCTCTAACTAGTCTTCTGCCTCTTTCAGCTAGTCTTCTGCCTCTTTCAGCTAGTCTTCTGCCTCTTTCAGCTAGTCTTCTGCCTCTTTCAGCTAGTCTTCTACCTCTAACTACCGTAGTCTTCTGCCTCCAAGTAGTTTTTTGTCTCCCAACTAGTCTTTTGCCTCTTTCAGCTAGTTTTCTGCCTCTAACTAGTCTTCTGCCTCTTTCAGCTAGTCTTCTGCCTCTAACTAGTCTTCTGCCTCTAAGTAGTTTTTTGTCTCTAACTAGTCTTCTGCTTCTTTAACTAGTCTTCTGCCTCCAAGTAGTTTTTGTCTCCAACTAGTCTTCTGCTTCTCTAACTAGTCTTCTGCCTCTTTCAGCTAGTCTTCTACCTCTAACTAGTCTTCTGCCTCCAAGTAGTTTTTTTGTCTCCAACTAGTCTTCTGCTTCTTTTCTGCCTCCAAGTAGTTTTTTTGTCTCCAACTAGTCTTCTGCTTCTCTAACTAGTCTTCTGCTTCTCTAACTAGTCTTCTGCCTCTTTCAGCTAGTCTTCTACCTCTAACTAGTCTTCTGCCTCCAAGTAGTTTTTTTTGTTTCCAACTAGTCTTCTGCTTCTCTAACTAGTCTTCTGCCTCTTTCAGCTAGTCTTCTGCCTCTAACTAGTCTTCTGCCTCCAAGTAGTCTTTTTGTTTCGAACTAGTCTTCTGCTTCTCCAACTAGTCTTCTGCCTCTTTCAGCTAGTCTTCTGCCTCTTTCAGCTAGTCTTCTGCCTCTTTCAGCTAGTCTTCTGCCTCTTTCAGCTAGTCTTCTGCCTCTTTCAGCTAGTCTTCTACCTCTAACTAGTCTTCTGCCTCTTTCAGCTAGTCTTCTACCTCTAACTAGTCTTCTGCCTCTTTCAGCTAGTCTTCTGCCTCTTTCAGCTAGTCTTCTGCCTCTTTCAGCTAGTCTTCTGCCTCTTTCAGCTAGTCTTCTGCCTCTTTCAGCTAGTCTTCTGCCTCTTTCAGCTAGTCTTCTACCTCTAACTAGTCTTCTGCCTCTTTCAGCTAGTCTTCTACCTCTAACTAGTCTTCTGCCTCCAAGTAGTTTTTTGTCTCTAACTAGTCTTCTGCTTCTCTAACTAGTCTTCTGCCTCTTCCAGCTAGTCTTCTGCCTGTTTTAACTCTTAGCGTTCTGATTCCTTTAGCTAATGTTTTGCTTCTTTTAGTCATTTTCAGCTTCTTCATTTTTCCCAAATGTGTTGCTGTCAGAATCTCAGCCCAGTTTGGACATGAAATCAGTCAAACAAACAAACAAACAAACAAACAAAATCCATCGTACTGATCTGATTCTCTCTCTGATTTTACTCAGACTAGATCACTTTAGGATGAGATCAGACTAGATCACTTTAGGATCAGCTGGACCTGTGGTCGTGTTTCTGTCCGCAGCTTTTCTTACGAACCCAAACGAACTTCACTTGATCTGGACTCAAACCTTCAGAACCGAACAGCCGCACCTCCGCAGTGTCCGACACCTTCATGTTGTGAGTTCAGGTGTGAGGTTTAAAAGGCAGACACGTCTCACCTGCTCAGGTAACAGCTACACAGAACTGACCCAGGTGGAGACAGCAGAACCTCTAGCCTGAAAGAACACGAAGCCTTAAAGGTAAAAACGTTTCTTACCGTCCTCCGCTCGGAACCAGCAGCTCCTCACTACTGACAACGAAGCAAAACAATATGGCGGCGCTGTGGTGTGGTGTTGCGTCGAGTTAAGTTCCCCCCAAGTTTCGTTTCTAGCCCCGCCCCTTGTAGGCGAAGAAAAAGGCTGCTCTTGTTGCCACGAAGGAACTGATTCATTCAACTTTATTTAAACAGTCATTCAACTTTATTTAAACAGTCATTCAACCTTTATTTAAACAGTCATTCAACTTTATTTAAACAGTCATTCAACTTTATTTAAACAGTCATTCAACTTTATTTAAACAGTCATTCAACTTTATTTAAACAGTCATTCAACTTTATTTAAACAGTCATTCAACTTTATTTAAACAGTCATTCAACTTTATTTAAACAGTCATTCAACTTTATTTAAACAGTCATTCAACTTTATTTAAACAGTTATTCAACTTTATTTAAACAGTCATTCAACTTTATTTAAACAGTCATTCAACTTTATTTAAACAGTCATTCAACTTTATTTAAACCGTCATTCAACTTTATTTAAACCGTCATTCAACCTTTATTTAAACAGGTCAGTCCCATTGAGCGACGCTCTAAACTCTCGAAAAAAGTTGGGTTATTTTGGCAAATGAATTGAAATAAAAATGGTCCAATGGTTTAGTTATCAGTAGTTCTAAAAATATAAATAATACGGTACATAAATTAAACAATATAACTAGGGCAGGTGGGGAGTACTTGTTTAAAATAATGAACCATTCTGCAAGTTTTTTTTTTTAAATCAGGGGTCTGCAACCAGCGGCTCTAGAGCCACATGCGGCTCTTTGGTCCCTCTGCAGCGGCTCTTTCAGGCTTTGACCAAAACTGCCAAAAGTGAAATTTTTTGGTTATAACAACAACAATAACTAAAAGGGCTAGTTTAGCAGTTTTCCTGTCATTTATTTAGCAAGTGTAAAAATATAAATAAATGTTAAAAATCATTAGATGTTTTTAGTTTTATAAAATCACCCTTACTGTCCAGAATTGCGCCCTCCAACCAACTTAAAGTGGTCTGTGGGCCACCAGTTGAGAATCCCAGTTGTAGCAGGTTTTGTGGCTCTGGACACATTTAATTTAGTGAACAAAGGGGCAGAAATGGCTCTTTTGATCATGAAGGTTGCAGACCCCTGATCATGCAGCTGCAAGTTAATTATATTACAGCATGATAGCACAGAGGACATGTGTCATTATGTAGAAAATTTGATATCACCCTTACCTGTCCAATCCTTTGATATAGGAGGGGATGCATTTATTGGGATTTGGAGCCCAAAAATGAATCCCTTGCTAACTTGTAGAAATAAAAGAGTTAATACTGATTTCACCTGTTCTACATTATTACATAATGTCCTCTGAGGGGGTATCCTCCGCCTCCATGCAGCTGTCCCTTATATTTATGTTAAACCTGTAATATTTTATCACATTCTTTGTTGAATGGGTAAGAATAGGGTCTAAACTGTTTTTCTTTTTCTTATAGGTGGCTGCACATGATCTGTCATTGTAAGTTGTGTGAAGCTTTTTTTTTTTCTTCACTTTTTTGATGCAACTTGTTGGAAAAACATTCAGACATGGTTTCTGTTTTAGGAGAAACCAAAAGAGAATGTTAAGTTGCACTCTTTACTGTTTAGCTGCTACTGTCTAAATGCAAGATTTACTCGGTGCTCAAGTGACTGATGTTGCTGCAACGTCCCTTTACTTGTTTTTAAATGCAGGTGTCTGCAGCGTTCCAACGAATTACAGACCAAAACCTTCCCAACACGTTCCACGCTGAGCTCGTCCGCCATCTGCCTCATCTGATGAACTTATTCAGACAGAAGTCTTTTTAAAACTTCATGATGAACAGGTGAACATATTAAACATTGTAATAGATTAAACCTTTGTTGCTTTGCACAGGTCCTGTGATGCTGATGAGGTCAGTTGGTGTACCTACCTTTGTCTGATCATATCAAACATGTGAAATGTTATTAGTGGATATGTTGTGACTGAATTGTTTTACATTTAGCTTTAATCAATCAACCTAACTGACTGAAGATGCACCTCTGTTTTGATCTTAGAGTTCCATGACACACACCAAGTTGTTCTGCGTGGTCTTCCTGTATATCTGCGTGAGGATGTCTCTGGACTTTTCAGAACCTGCACAGTGAGTGTCATGAAATAATGAACATTGCATCTGTGTATTAGGTGAACAGCTCATCACAAACATGCTAAAGGACTTTCTCTTATTCAAACCTCACGTCATGACAAATTGAAATGACGACTGGTCTGTTTGCTCAGGATTTACTGTTCAGTGACACACAGGTGCTGGTCATGAAATTAGAATATCATGAAAAAGTTGATTTATTTCAGTAATTCCGTTCAAAAAGTGAAACTTGTATTTTATATTCATTACACACAGACTGGTATATTTCAAATGTTTATTTATTTTAATGTTGATCGTTATTATTTTGTATCATTCATTTTAAATTTAAAACACAAAACAATTTCACAGAGTATATGAAAAACAAAACATAAAATGAAAGGTAGCAGAAGAAGAAAAAATCTTATTATATCTGCCCCTTCTTTAAAACAATCAATTCAAACAATCAATTTAACCAATAATCATCTATAAATAACATAACAAAATGAATAACTCATCACAATTTTCAATTTCTAGTACATTTCACATTTAACTAATTTATATGTATCTTTTCAACAATTTAGTTTTGATCATTCTCTTAACATAAACATTGACTTTACTTTTTTTACATCATTTTCCAAACTATTCCACAAACCAATTCCCTGTATTGAAATGGACCCACCCTTTAAACTGGTTTTGTACTGTGGTTTTACAAAAATCTCTGTTCCCTTAAGATTGTAACTTTTCCTTTTTACAAAATGCAAATTATAACTGACAACTAATGAAAACCCTAAATTCAGTATCTCAGAAAGTTAGAATATTACTTAAGACCAATAAAAACAGTTTTTTTTTTTTTTAGAAATGTTGGCCAACTGAAAAGTATGAACATGAAAAGTATGAACATGTACAGCATCAATACTTAGTTGTTGCTCCTTTTGCCTGGATTACTGCAGCAATGCAGCGCGGCATGGAGTCGATCAGTCTGTGGCACTGCTCAGGTGTTGTGAAAGCCCAGGTTGCTCTGATAGTGACCTTCAGCTCTTCTGAATTGTTGAGTCTGGCATATCACATCTTCCTCTTCACAATACTCCATAGATTTTCTGTGTGGGGTTAAGGTCAGGTGAGTTTGCTGGCCAATTAAGAACATGGATACCATGGTCCTCAAACCAGGTACAGTACTGTAGCTTTGGCACTGTGTGCAGGTGCCAAGTCCTGTTGGAAAATTCAATCTGCATCTTCATAAAGTTGGTCAGCAGCAGGAAGCATGAATTTCTTTGAAACTTCCTGGTAGACAGTTGTGTTGACCTTGGACCTCAGAAAACAGTAGACCAACACCATCAGATGACATGGCACCCCAAACCATCACTGACTGGAAACCTGCACTGGACCTCAAGCAACGTGGATTCTGTGCCTCTCCTCTTCCTCCAGACTGGAGATGTAATTTCATTTTCCAACAGGACTTGGCACCTGCACACAGCGCCAAAACTACCATGGTTTAAGGACCATGGTTCTTAATTGGCCATCAAACTCACCTGACATTTACCCCACTCCTACACTTTTGTTTGTTAAAATATGTTCAAAATTCTTAAAAGATTTTAAAAAAAAAAGAGTAGGTGTGAGGTTATTGTTGTTGTACTGGAGTTTCACAGCATGTTTTGGCCATTTTTCTTTCTAAACTTCTTTCGGCTTTTCCCTTTTCAGGAATCGCCATAGCGAGCCCTCCTCCTCCTCCTTTTTTTTCTGTCTTACTCCTGGCAGCTGCATTTCTAACATCCTTCTATCAATATACCCACTGTCCCTCTTCTGGATATCTGCAAACATCCAAGTCTGGCCTCCCTAACTTTATCTCATCTTTAAAACAAGAAAACATAATGTAACAGCCTGGGTGAATTACAAGGTCTTAGTTGTTGAGTGGATCTTCTTAGATAACATGTCAACACATTAGAACTTTTTACTACTGACCTCAGTCACTCTTTTGACACTACATGTACTGGCCTGAACAGACTACACGTCATCAGATCAATTAATGGGTACCAGCTTTTCATGAACAAGTCCAAAAATCATGAGTTTGTTAGAAGATTGGTTACAGAGCAGGGGTGGACCTGCTCTGTAACAATCTGACCTTATGGCCTACAGCTAATCAAAGGTAGGATCTGACCTTTTGGGATGCTTAGCCCCCCGTACTGACAATGGCTCTTGGCTTGAACAGCGCACCCCATGTTGTGGTTTGTGAGAAATGTAATGGATCATGGTCTCCCATCCATTTCTTCTGCATTTTTTAGATGGCTGGGGCCTCGGATATTTCCTGTTGCAGAGCTCCTGGACACATCAAAATACAGCTGCAGAGCTAGAAAATAAATAATAAAATAATAAAATAGCAAAAATATTAAGTATAAAAAGGAAACAGCATACTGTACAAGGCTTCAAGATAAACAAAAATAATATAATAACCCACGATTGAAATTAGTTTCCAATCATCTCAGCCCTGTGATTTACTGGATTAAGAGAAAAACGAGTTTAAAAAGCACCAAGTGCAGGTCCTCGTGCTTGTACTTTGCCTCGTCTCTAAATGATCAAATCCATATTTAGTCAGAATGTGCTGGAAACTATTACTAATTAGAAAACTTATCTACAAATCAATGTTTTGCCATAATGATAACGTTTTAAGTTTCGTTTCCTGAAATAAAACTGTCACAGATAATGACTTTTTCTGTCTAAACTTAAAATAATCCAATTACTTAATGAATAAATTAATTAAATGCCACTTTTTAACTTTATTTTAATATTTTTTTACTTTATGACTAGACCTAAAACTGTTTTAAACTATGAAAAAAAATCACACACAAAAATATATGCAATATTTAAAAAAACGCATATACATTATTATATATATACTGTATATTTTTTAATACGTGGCACTGTTCAGGAGCGTGGTGAGCGCGTTTCCAGCAGACACGCGCTTTCACCGCCCTAGGGGGCGGAGCGACTGGATAAAGGCATTTGAACGGGGTTACCGAGCTTGACATAACACTAGGCGCCACGTCAACATAGATAGTGAAAATAGGAAGATATCTCACTCTGACCGACACAAGAGAACACAAATACGTTTTATTCACTTTCGGGGACTTTGTCCAGTGCTGCTAACAAACAGACATGCTAAAATAAATATCCTCTGCAAGATGTACATAAACAAAGTTCAGTCTAGAATCTAGAATTTAGATTCCACACCTCTAAATAGTAAACTCAATGAGAAATGACTCTTAGCAACATTCTGCTGGATTTTCAGACAAATTTTTTATATTTTACTGATAATCATTCTTTCATACAAATGTATCAATGAAATCCATCACAAGTAGTTTACTGAACCTCTCAACAAATCTAGACTAAATATAAACAGAAAACTGTACATAATACACTTTTTGTGAACTGTAACTGCTGCTTTATGAAACATTGGAATACGGGTTTGGATGGATAATTTTAATTTTCTAGGGCTAGTGGTTTTTATAATACTTCAGTATCAATTGAGTAAAATGCATTAAATTGACAATTTTGTCAAGATTACAGTTCAGGTTCTAGAATTGCGCTGCTCGGCTGCTGCATGTTGGAGTAGCTGTTACATTCATTCTGAGATTTTGCTTTTTGAAACTTTAATTCCCCTCTTGCTGGATGTAAAATCACATTTTTTGGATGATTATTTCCTCTGGTATCGGATGCTGCGCTGCCAGAAGGATTTTTACTGAAACGTTTCTAGTTTTGGACATTTATTATGATGTGTAACCAACAACATGGTGGTTTGTTATAACCGGGAGCAGCTAATTAACATCTGAAAAGCTCAAATAATCTATCAGCTACAGCCCCAAATCTCAAACGAGTTGAAAAGGAGGCACCGTAGATGCATTCCCGTCTCCGTGCCAGCTGTGCTCGAGTGCCTGACTTACTGAGATCCTGGAACTAGCAGGAAACACGGCTCGTGACAGCAGAAGGACCAGGATCGTCCCCAGGCACCTGCAACCGGCTGTCCACAGCGACGAGGAGCTCGGCAGGCTGCTGGGGGGAGTGGCCATCACTCTGGGAGGAGTTCTGCCCAGCATTTGGGTGGAACTGCTGCCCAGGAGGACCAAGAGGCCAGTTGAGTCTGGGTGGACGGATCGGACAGTTTCTTCAGATCTGCTGTGGGACGGACCTTTACAAGCGATCATTCCGGCCTACAGCAATATACAGCATCTATAAAATCTCTTAAGGAAACGAGGATAACCAGTTACATTTAATTTCCTTTTGGGATTAATAACGTATTGAATTTAAAAGCTAAAATGTCAGTAAATACACAGATTGGTTGAATTCAACAACATACAAACTTTTGATTACAAGTGAAATGTGCAACCCAACTTAAAATGTTTGATAATTGATATTTTCTATCTATTGGCTTTTATGAACCTGAGCCCAGGCCCTTCGTAATCCTGTTTCCCTGTTCATGTCAGAGCAGAGTGTCCTGTCAAAGATATACACTTATCTTATACTTGAATAAACGCTTATGTCCGCATTTAATTTGTTTTTAATTATTTTTTTGCCTCACAGGAAATCTAATATGATGAAATAAAGACGCAGCTTACAGTGGTGCAATACAAATATTTATTTTGACAAAAATAATGTCACTAATCCATGTTGTCATTTTAATCATGTGTCATCAGCTCATTTAAAGGAGTTTAAAATTAAACAGAAACAATTTACACAACAAAAGTAAAGACGCCAGTTAACAAGCGGCTCGTCTTCGTCGCCGCTCGTCCTTTAAACGATCACTTTAAACGTTTGGGCCACTCCTTTAAATCGAACAGTTTACTCTGGTGTTTTTCTAATAAAAGAGAAATCTTTATTTGTGCAAAGCAGCAACAGACGGGTTGCCCCACCTCTTCCACCTGCTTGGAGGCAAAGCGTTTCGTTGTTTTAAGGCAGCTGATTGGCGGCTGGTCACATGTTGTTAAATCCCATCATGCCTTTCATGTTGCCGGCGGCTCCCTGCTGAAACTGACGCATCATTGACTGCAGACCTGCCATGCCCCCTGAAACACACACAACCGCACACATTATAAACTAAAGACGAGTCAGGGTCTGCAGTTTCACCAGAACAGCTGATCATAAACCCCCGACATATTTCAAGTAATGCATATCACCCGCCTCCTTCACGTCACTTTAAACTAAGATCTTAAGAGGAGAAACAGAGTTATGGCAGTTTAGGTGCAACCCTATAAATTATGTTGTGCTTAATTTTAGTGCTTAGGGTTAACTTCAACACCCACATCTAAATCTGGCTGAGGGGGACATTTTTGTACGTCCTGCCTTCAGATTAAACATCAGACGTCACAGTGAGCAGGTCTTACCCATGTGATGCAGGACTCGCGGGTCCATCATTTTGGCCATCTGCTGGTTCAGTTTAGCCATCTGAGACGGGTTCACATTCTTGGACATGTCTCCTCCTGAAAACACCATAAACATCAAGACCTCATCAGAGCTCCAGGTCTCTCTGGCTTTAACCTGGATCTCCACACTGGGATCACCTTTAAGTCATCAGTTACTTTTACTCTTTAATATTCACCCGCTAAAGTCTGAACTAATGTTTAGTTTGTAAGTTTTAATGACAACAAATCAAAGAACAGAGATGGGATAGCTGCCATCAGAAGAGTAAGGAGAGCCTGATGGTTTAGTGGAGTTTAGACAAAGGAATTTTCCATTTAAATGCTTGTTTCCTAAATGAGACTCCAGTCTGGACTGGTCTGCCTGCCAAACGTAGCTCATCTCATCATTTATGACTTCTGTCTTTATAATAAAGTGTGAGGTATACATGCACACAAACATTGATCATCATGGAGGAGTCAAAGCTGCAGCGTCACCGACGTAAAAACGGAGTTCAGTTTTTTGAGTGAAGACAGTTTAGGTACAGGAAGCAAGCATTAGCTCGTTTGGAAGATGACCTGTAGAATACTGAGCATGTACCTTTAAACAAGCCTTTGATGCCTCCCATCTTCTTGACCATCTGAGCAAACTTGGTGTACTGAGTGAGCAGCTCCTGGACGTCTCTGGTGGCCACCCCCGACCCGCGGGCCACTCTCTGGATCCTGTTGGGCTGCTTGCTGAACAGCTTTGCTCCATCTTTACTGTCCAGTTCTGCAGAGGACACAAAGTGAGACCCGGTGAGGAGTTCCTCTTGGAACAGACTCAGGTTTAACTCGTTTCAGGTTTCAGGACACGTTACCCTGGTCGTTCATGCTGTCCATGATGGTCATGAGTTTTTTCAGCCTGGCCATTGATTCCTGTTCGTTTCCTTTACTCATGAAGTCTGTGCCGAAACCTGGAATCATACCCTGAACACAAAAACTCAAATTAGGAATGTCTAAATCCTTTTGTTAATTAAAAACGCTGCTCTGCATCGAAGCCCAAACTAACAGACTTCATCAGTTTACCATTATCTGTCCGAAGGGTCCCATCTTCATGATGTTCTGGAACTGCTCGTACATGTCCCGGAGGGTGAACTGACCTGCGGGTCAGAGGTCACAGGTCAGTCGTTCAACATGCAGCGCGCTCCGCAGGCGGCCGAGTTTGGTTTCTCACCGTGTTTCAGTTTGTCGATCAGCTCCTCGTTGTCGTCCAGCTTCAGCTCGTTCACTCGGTCTATCAACCCCTCGATGTCGCCCATTCCTGACGGGAAGAGTTCACCCAGGTTTGATCAACAGAACCACAACTTCCACCCAGAAACAGAACGTTAACCGTAGATCGAGGCTTGCTGAGCACTTTGGTTGTGTTAAAAGCAAGTAATAAATCTTTTGTTTAGAGCTCTTGATGGCTGTTTGAATGCTGCGTTTACAGACTAAAACTCTACCGGTACTGGCTTTGACCGATAACCTGAAAATTACACCATCTATGACATAACTTATTAAGTCAACCATTTATGATTGTTGAGGTGTTACAAACAGCTTTAGACAAGAAATAACGCAGATCTGTGAAGGAACTACAGGTCGGTCTTTAACCCCGACAACAGACAACAACGTAATATTTTTGAAAGCCGAAACATCTTTAAATAAATAATTTCCAGACAAGCAGCAGAGCGAGGGTAAAAAAAAAGTTCAGTCGTGAATCTAAACCGGCCGGTGAGAATAAAAGCGAATCAGCACGGATGGAGAAAACAGTCCAGGAGCCCCAGGCAGGAATCAGAACCATGTAAACACTGAGAACAGTCATTTAATTAAAAACTAAGATCAAGTTTAATTTGTTGGAGAGTCTGTGTTTAACAGCCGATGATGATGAACTCCAGAGGAAACTGCATCACAAAGAGCTCTTACAAAAACTCTGAGGTTGTTTCATCACACTTCATTTTGAATTTGAATTTATTTAGGTGATCAAAAAGTCCACCTTAACCACGGGAAGTGGACGGCTGTTTATAAAATTATTGTTTTTTTCCAACCCACATTTTATCTTTTATATTTTATATCTTTTAAGTGGATAGTTACCAAGCAGTTTGCTGATGAACGGTTGGGTCTTGAAAGGCTCGAAGTCGTCGATGTGTTCTCCAGTTCCGATGAAGATTATGGGACTCCTGGTGGCTGCCACGCTGAAGGGAAACAACGTAAATGATGCGTAAACAAACAAAATGACCAGCAGCACCGTACGGCAGAGGGTGGTGGACGTACGCGCTCAGAGCTCCGCCTCCTTTGGCGTGCCCGTCCAGTTTTGTGATGATCACTGACGCCACGTCCACTTTGTCTTTGAAGGCTTTAGCCTGCGCCTCGCAGGCCTGACCGATCGATGCGTCCATCACGTATATGATGTTGTCTGGTTGCTACGGAAACAGGAGCAGAGAAACTTAACAGCCGTCTGAACGCATCTCTGCCGGCTGTGAGGTGCATTCAGGAACCACAGATAACTTCTTTAGTCACCTGACAGAATGACATAAGAGATCGAACTAAAAAGTCACAGTGGTGCGTTCAGGTACTCACCACAGCGTTGGAGACTTGCAGCATCTCCTCAAAAAGCGAGTCTTCCTGTTTGTGTCGTCCACTCGTGTCCACAATGATGATCTCAAAGTTTTCACCTTTGAACTTTTCCACACCCTCGGCTGCGATCACCACCGGATCCATCTCCGTGTAACTGATCATAAACAAACATGGAGTCAGGAGGGGCGGGGCCAGAAATACAACAAACGGCTTGAAGGACGGGACGAGGAACGACTAACCTGCCGTAAAAAGGAATTCTGGCTTTAGTGGCATTTTGTTTCAGCTGATCAAAGGCTCCTGAAAATGAAAAATATCAGATAAGGTTCAGGTTATTTTAGCTTTTAGCCACTGCTCTGCTCCTTTTAGCCACTGTAAATGCTTCTTTAGCTCCTTTAGTCGTGTTTAGCTCAATTTAGCTCTTTTCAGCTAGTGCTTAGCTCCTTTAAGCTAATGTTCAGCTCCTTTTAGCATGTAGCCAGTGTCCTGCTCCTTTTAATTTTATGCTAATGTTTTATTCTTTAGTTTTCATCTAGGGTTTAGCTTCTCTTAGCACTCAGCGTTCACAGGGACTTTTGGTTAAAAAATAAAATAATAATAAATTCTGTAGCCGACTCGAGCTTCTCGGTACAGCAGTGGCGATGTCAGGTGTGAATTCAATGTGTGTGTTGCTCAGGTAACAGCCAAACAGACGTTTACCTGCTCTGAAGGTGTCGGCGCAGATCAGACACGTCTTCCAGCCTTTCCTTTGGTAATAATAAGCAAGCTGCAGGAAGAACAAGATGGCCGTCAGAGGAAAGAAAACAGCAGGAGCCAGCATCTACAGAGAACTGCATTGTGGGTATTTTTGAACTGTTCAAGAGGCTGAACACAAAGAAAGACTGTGATGGGATGTAGTTCTCATCTGTAGTAAAACAGGTTAACAGCGGCGTCAAACTGGAAGAGTCCTTTAAACCAACAGAACCTGAAGTCTGGACTTTCATTCTAAGTAAATAAACCAGAAGACGAACCATGAGAAAGTTCCTGCACAATACAGCTCCTCTCCAGGTCCTCCTTGGGGAACCCAAGGTGTTCCCAGACCAAAGAGGTATATAATCTCTCTAGAGCAGTGGTCCCCAAACTTTTTCCTGTGAGGGCCACATAACTTTTCCCTTCTCTGGTGGAGGGCCGGAATCAGTTTTTAACAGGAAAAAGTGTGACGATTGCAGGAGTGCCTAAATCAGGGGTGCCCAACCTTTTTTGAACCAAGAGCTACTTTTGAAGTCGGCAGTTTGCCGAGAGCTACTCGTCCAGTCTCAGTATCAAAAAACAAAATTTTTCATCTCCCTACTCCTCACTTCTTTAAAGTAAATAAAACAGAACGTAATGTGTTGCTAGTTTTATTTAATTAAAGTATTTTATCAAAGTAAAAGGACGCAATATTTGAAAAGCACACCATATTTTTTAAAGAAACGAATAAACAATGAACTGAACAATATAAAACTCCCTCATTTACACTAACTATTTACAAAAAGTGACTTACAAAGGTGCAGATTTACAAATCTCCAACAACTATTTCAAACCTCAATAAAACCTAAATATCAAAACTAGGCAGCTGCTCTGTGCAGCAGGATGGTGTCATCTGGTGCAAGCTGTATAAAATAAATGTGTCTCTACCTTAGTGGCACTTCTGACACTGAGAGGAGGAGGCCAGGGTCTCATAAGTTCTGCCAGTTAAGCTCTGCCAGTCAACACCTGCTGGAGGTGCCACGCTCAAGGTACAAACAATGGGGAGACCGGCCTTTTTATTTCCACTTGTTCAAAAAAGCTTTCAGTGTGTAACTTTTATTACTTGTGTTATTTTAGTATGTAGCATTTTTTATTTCCATTGCCTTCTTTTATTGCTGTTTCTTATTCTATTTTCATTGATTTATTGTTCCAGTTTATTCATCTTTTTATCCTGTTAAGCACCTTGTCCATCCATGTTTACTGTGTACCGACAGCTTTATGTGAAAGGGAGACAATTCAACTTACTCCTTCATTTTTAAAAACTGTGTTAGGATAGGCTAAGTACTTGGTGACCGTACAGTACTGTACATGTATTCATTTGTAAAAAAAAAATAAAAAAAAAAATAAAAATTATATTTTTTTTTTTTATTAATTTTTTTTTTTCCCTGGGGGCCAGACCAAAGGTGGGGGCGGGCCGGATGCGGCCCGCGGGCCGTGGTTTGGGGAACACTGCTCTAGAGAGTTCTGGGTCTGCCCCGGGTCTCATCCCAGTGGGACTTGACCAGAAAACCTCCAAAGGGAGTCCATGAAGCATTCTAAGAAGGTGAACCTCCTCAGATGACGTCTAATGGTTCTTAAATACTGTACTGGGATGTGGGGCCATTTATTGATTTCTATTTGAGCAGTAAGCTGTCTGAAGAGCTTGCAGTTACCTTGGAGCAGGTTGTGGTTTTCCCACTGCCCTGAAGACCGACGAACATGATGACGTTGTTCTTGCCTTTGGTAGGAGTCCAGGCCTTTACACCTGGGTCAACCAGCTGGAGCAGAGGTCACAGGTGAGCATGCCACAGAGCCAGAACAGATTTAAATTTACAGGACGCTCATTGAGCTCACCTTGACCAGCTCTTTAAAGACGGCGTGTTGGATCATCCTCCTCTTGTTCAGACCAGAAGCCATCTCCTCCAGGTCTATGGCAGACCTGCAGGGAGCAAACAAAAAACACTAACTACTGGACTGATCTGAGCTGGCTTCCCATCCAGATGAGAAGACCTGGATCAGAAGTGGCTCGGACTCACTTGACATTCTCTCTCAGCTGTTTGACCTGTCTGATGTTAACATCTGCCTCCAGGAGGGCAGCGCACACCTCCTTCAACATGGCGTTCAACACCTGGACACAAACTCAAGTTATTCAATTGAAAAACGGGACAGATTCAAACTCTCTACAGTTCAAATCTTTGGAAATTAGTTTACAAATCAACATTAGTTCACCTCTTCATTGATGATCGTGGCATTGCTGAGTGACCTCAGCGCCGAGGTGATCTTCCTCCCCAGGTCTGCAAGAACCATGATGGCACTCTGGAGTTATCCTGGAAAAATAAAACCGTAAAACTGATAAAATCCCTGAAAATATCGACCTTGTGCACCACTGGTTGTCAGCTGTGAACCCTCTGAGGGCTTCCTGAACAAAGAGGCTGATCTTTCCTGTAAAACAAGTTTGTATAAAGTGAAAAAGCGTCACTCACCGTCTGTGTGTCTTATGGAGGGAAACCCCCCAGTTCAGTTGATCAATTAATCAGATGTTTGGTGCAGATGGCTGCAAAATTCCTGAGTGGAGAAAAGGTCCAGATTCAACAGATCAGAAGCTTCATGTTGCAGGGAACAAACAGTTAACAGCTTACCCGCTGTAAATAGCTTTTTGAACAATTGTGGTATAAGCAATAGTTAAGGTCTAACAGGAGATCACACAAACGTTAACTCAAATATCCTGTTGCATAATCAATAATTCAGGTAGAAAAATCTAACAAAGTTAAGTCAGGTCCTCTGACAGATACAAAAAGTTAAAAAAATACAAACAAGTATTTTTTATTTTTACTTCTTGCATCTGTCCAGAGGACCTGACTTAACTTTGTTAGAGTTAACTCAAACCTTTAACAGTTTGGGTCAGGACCACACTTTAACTTTATGTTAAATGGCCCAGAGTCCTCAGATGAGGTTCATGAATCGAATTCAAAAAGATGAAACACACTTTTACAATTGAATGAATTATCACTGTAAAGGCTGTCATTACCGGTATANGGGGGTATTACAGTTTTAATACTTAAACCAGAAATATTTGGGTCATAGAGCTCTGTAGGCATTTTGGAGATTGGAAAGTTTAAAGTTTGGAACAACAGTCATCTTCACAATTATGACTTTTAGCCATCTGGGAGAGCCAAAAGTGGCCGAAACAGATACCCAACGATCCAGTCCAGGGTCACTTTAAGCAGAAATTTCACAACATTTATGTTGGAATATCCACGTATTGTGAAAGACAGCAGCTTAAAGATTCAAAAAACAGTGTTTGGACGTAGATCTATGACATTTTAAGGATTAGAATTGGGGTTTCTTGGCAACAAAATTCACTCTGAAGGTCAGCTTTAACCAGCTATTATTTACCGCCATAAAACAACACTGATCATCAAAGTTTCAGAACAAACATTAATATTACAACCTTTACATTACTGTTGTTAGTTTCACACATTACGTGTTTTTCTGCAGATGTGTAATAAAATTCCTGTCAAAATGACCCCCGGCTGCACCAGAAGAGCTACAGCTAGCTGATTTTGCAGCTAGGACTTGTAAAAATCTAGTGAACTCTCAGTGAATCAGCACATCGTGTAAAACTGATGAAAATGTAAAATTCAACAGAATAAACATACACATAAATTTCTATAAAAACTTGCCTAGCTGTTAGCTCGTCAGTCCTGTCGGGAGTTCAATTATTTCTCCAAACTGAGGTTGTTCAAAGAGTTATCTGCAGCAGGTAAGATACTCACAACTTTACCACAAAACCACATTTAGAAATATCCCAAATTATCCCTTAAACGAGAAAATCAAACTGGACCACAGACCTTCAGTTAAAAACAAACAAAACTCCACTTTTCTCAGAGCGGGGTGTTTGTAAATCACGGGACCCTGTGTACACAATTTCGCTCCACCACATGTGGTACGAACGACATATAAAGAAACTTTGACTTTGAAAACAACAACAAAAATAAAGTTATGAAAACCCGTCAAAATTAATTTTTCACATAGTAAGAATAAGAAATTAAATTGGAACATTACTTCAAACCAATGGGTAAATATATCCTTAAATTAAGCAACGACAACTTGCGACTAGATAAGAACTGCCATGTGTTTAAATAGCCAAAGTGTTTGTTTACTTACAGAAACAGCCAACGTGTTTGTTTACTTACAGAAACAGCCAACGTGTTCATTTAGCTACTTAAAGAGCCGAAGTGACTTTAAAAGCGTCATTAGATGGGAAACATTAAGTGGGAGCCAACAATGGTGGCATCCACGGAAGAGCTGTTTTGGGTGGAGGAGATTTGTTACGTCAGCAGACAAAAGTTCTTTGTTTACAATGACTGCAGACCCACATTTGAGAACTGTGTAACTAGAAACTACCAGAGTAAATTCAAACTGCACCATTTGATAAAAGTCCAGGAAAACATTATTTAATGTTTGATTTCATGGTTTGTTGTGAGTGCTCTTTCAGCATTTTAGATTTTAATATTTTGCATTTCTGGTGTTCCCAATCTAAACCAAATATTGTCTTATTTTTACTGTTTTTATTTACTAACACCGAGCTCTAGGCATGGTGGAAGGTTGCAACTGGTGTAGGATAATCTATATAAATGTTTATTTTCTAACCTTTACTCTAGTGTAAAATATGTTGTGATACTTACCTTGCATGAAAAACGCTATAAATAAAATTGTAATGATAATTTAAATAAAGTGGGAGCATCTTAACTAAAAGACAAACCGTAATTGCTAAGTTTAATTGAACTTTAATCACGTCAATATAAAAATCACTTTTTTTTTTTTACCGGTAATTGGCTGTTTTTCAGTTAATTTCTCAAGCTGCTCTTTCCACCGTCAACTGTTTACACAGCCGTGCTAACGGGTAGCAGCTAGCTAATGAGGGATGGCCGCTACTTCCTTCATTAATCACACTAAGAAGCGATAAATTCACAACTTAGGCGTCGATATGGTAAAATCGGTTACGAAAATTGTAAAATAAAATTTGCGAAACGTTACCTTATGCCTGAGACTTGGATACAAGCTTAACAAAACTCAAGCGGAGCGTCATCTATCCAACACAACCGGAAACAAAAAAAAGCTTCAAAAATGACACGTTCCTCAGCCAATCACACAGCGTGTCAACCCTACACGGACCAATCACAGAAGAGGGTTCCTCCCACTTGTTTCCCAACCAATGACGACTCTTTTAAAAAATGAATAAAACCATATCGCCCCCTGCTGGACTGGAAGGTGAAATAGAAAATGCACTTTAGGGAAAATGCTTTAGTTTAGGTTTAGGCCATAGCTTTTTTTTTTTGGTCGAACATTTTGAGTAACACAAAGTTTTGTCGATTTTATGACATATTCTTCTTCTTTTGGCTTTTCTCTCTTCAGTGGTCGCCACAGCGAGTCATCCTCCTCCACCGCTGTCCTCTGCGTCCTTTGTCCTTACTCCAACTACCTTCATGTCCTCTCTAACTGCATCATCTCCACTTTGGCCTTCCTCTTTGTCTTTTTCCTGGCAGCTGCATTTCTAACATCCTTCTACCAATAAACACACTGTCCCTCCTCTGGACATGTCCAAACCATCTCAGTCTGGCCTCCCTAACTTTATCTCCCAGTTGTTCAACATGTGCTGTACCTCTGATTATCTCATTCCTGATCTTATCCATCCTTGTCACTCCTAAGGAGAACCTCAGCATCTTCATTTCTGCCACTTCCAGTTCTTTCTCCTGTCTTTTTGTCAATGCCACTGTCTCCAGACCATACAATATAGCTGGTCTCACCACTGTCTTGTAAACTTTTCCTTTGACCTTTGCTGACACCTTTTTGTCACAAATCACTCCTGAAACTTTTCTCCATCCACTCCATCCTGCCTGGACTCTCTTTTTCACTTATTTCCCACATTCCCCATTTTCCTGGATAGTGGACCCCAAGTACTTGAAGTCCTGCACCTTTGTGACCTCTGCTCCTTGTAGCCTCACTGTTCCACCTCCCTCTCATTCACACACATGTACTCTGTCTTACTACGGCTGACTTTCATTCCTCTTTCAAGTGCATACCTCCACCTCTCCAAGTTCTCTTCCACTTGTTCCCTGTTCTCACCACAGATCACAATGTCATCTGCAAACATCATAGTCCATGGGGATTCCTGCCTGACCTCATCTTTTAGTCGGTCCGTCACCAGAGCAAACAAGAAGGGGCTCAGAGCCAATCCTTGATGCTCCCACCCCCACCTTGAAGTTATCTGTCACTACAGCACATCTCACCACTGTCCTTCTGTCTTCATACATGTCCTGTTCTAACATACTTTTCTGCCACTCCAGATTTCCTCATGCAATACCACACCTCCTCCCTCGGCACCCTGTCATATTTTTTCTAAATCCACAAACACACAATGGAGTTCTTTCTGACCCTCTCTGTATTTCTCCATCAGCATTCTCAAAGCAAAGTATCTGTGGTGCTCTTTCTTGGCATGAAACCATACTGCTGCTCACAGATAGTCACCTAAGTCTTGCTTCCACAACTCTCTCCCAGATCTTCATCGTGTGGCTCATCAACTTAATTCCCCTGTAGTTGCTACAACTCTGTACATCACCCTTAAAAATGGGCACAAGCACACTTCTTGTCTATTCCACAGGTATTTTCTCACCATCAAATATACCATTGAATATTTGAGTCAGAAACCTCACTGCCATCTTTCCAAGACATTTCCAAACCTCCACTGGTATGTCATCAGGTCCTACTGCCTTCCCCTTCTTCATTCTATTTAGAGCTTTCCGGAATTCACCCATAATCTTTCCCACTTTCTCTTTCATTCTCTTCATTCATTAGCTCTTCAAAGTAATCCTTCCATCTTCCTGTCACACTCTCCTCACTTGTTAGAACATTACCATCCCTATCTTTAATAAGCCTAACCTGCTGCACATCCTTTCCAGCCTGCCCTCTGTCTTGCCAATCGGTAAGTCCTTCTAGACCTCTTTAGTGTCCAGTCTCCCATACAACTCATTGTACGCCCTCTGCTTTGCCTTAGCTGCTTCCCTCTTTGCTCTACGTCCCATCTCCTTATATTCTGGTCTCCTCTCTTCAGTCCTCTCACTGTCATATTTCTTCTTGGCTAACCTCTTTCTTTGAATGGCGTCCTGCACTTCACTATTCCACCACCAGGTTTCTATTCTGTGTCCAGATGACACACCAAGTACCTTCCTACCTGTCTCTCTAATTACTGTTGCTGTAGTAGTCCCAGTCACTTGGAAGCTCTTTCTTACCACCCAGAGCCTTTAACAGCTCGTCTCTGAATTTCTCACAACATTCTTCCTTCTTTAGCTTCCACCATTTGGTCTCTGGTTTTACTCTTCTTCACAACAACAGTCATTCTACACACAACCATCCGATGTTGTCTGGCCACGCTCTCCCCTGCCACAACCTTACAGTCTCCAATCTCCCTCAGGTTTCCTCTTCTACACAGAATGTAGTCGACCTGTGTACACCTTCCTCCATTCTTATAGATCACTATATTCCTCCTGCTTTTGGAAATAGGTATTGACTATGTTGATTAATATGACTTTGATTTTATAACATATTATGAATCAAATTAATTATTTGTATTTAACCTTTATTTATTCAGGTTCGTTTTCGAGACCTGTTTTTGACAGACGAGTACACAATATACAATAAATAAGCAATTCAAATGAGTTATAAAAACAATGAAATCAAGGTGCCATATAAAACAAGGCAAAACACTAAAAACAAAAATACATTTGCTTTATGTTTAAAATCTCATAAAGAAATTAAGTGGACAGCTT
Source organism: Garcialebias charrua (assembly GCA_038048925.1). Taxonomy (NCBI): domain Eukaryota; kingdom Metazoa; phylum Chordata; class Actinopteri; order Cyprinodontiformes; family Rivulidae; genus Garcialebias; species Garcialebias charrua. The sequence continues at coordinate 18,178 of JBBPBX010024249.1, read as the reverse complement.
CAGATCTTGTTGCAAGGTGTTCCAGACTACAGAACCAGAGTAAGAAAAGGCCTTTGTGCTGAGTTCAGTCTGCACCAAGGGACCGTAGCAGATAATGACGGCCTGAGAGCGCCTGCTGTAACTGCACTGACGACGTTACATGTGGGAGATAAGAAGGCAGCGGACCAGGAAGTGATTTATAGATGAAGTTGTACCTCTGTAAGAGCCTACGTGTAGATGATGAACCAACTGAATGAGTAGAGTGCAATGATGGGTATGGTAGTTACAACCAGTTATGAATCTTAGTGCACCATGGTACATGGCATCCAACATCTGCAAGGAGCTGGCAGGTTAATTCATGTGTCACCATAATCAATAGCCCGTAGGAAAGTAGCAGTTACAAGATGTTTCCTGGCATTCAGAGTTAAACAATGTCTATTTCTGAAAAAGAAACCCAGTTGGTTTCTTTATCGAGTTTTCAACATATGGCTTAAAAGAGAAATGTGCATTAATTAAAATTACAGCATTGTGTACGGTACATCTGAGCAGCAGACTTAAAAATTAAATAATGTAAAATAGGAAAGCGTCAAAAATACTCAAGCTATCAATAAAAATAAGTGTTTTATTGTTTATATGGCTTCAACAACTCTTTATGTAATACAGTAGTTTGTTTAAATACAATGAAAATTAGAGCAATTTTAATGTATGCACACATGAATGTTAGTTTGCAGATATCAAACTTCTGGAATAAACAGAAACCACCTCTTCGATACGAACTTAGCCGATATGGCACTGAGAAATAGTGGTTGCCATGAGGGCTCCGTTTTTGATGGCTTATCTTTACTTGGGGTTAAGATACTCAGAGTTGATTGAACTAACAGCAATCAGCTATTTTAGAAGTAGAAACTCAGTTTTCCTTTGATGCAAGTAAACTTTACAGTTAAACTAAAATTCATGTCTTCAATAAAATAAAATGGTGACGAGAGTTTATTTCTGGAAATGGGGCTCGGCTTCAGCCCGTTTCTCCAGCAGAGGTGACAGTCTGTGACGTGACGGAGGTCATTTGGGAGCTGCTGGTCTTCCACTGCAGGATCCGGTTGGACAGCGTCTCCGTCTCTGCTGCCAGAGCCAGCATCACGGAGCACGACGTATCCTGCCAGCAGGAGAGAAGAGAGTCAACCTGGAGAACAAACTGGAGAACAAACTGCTCAGAGTTTGTTTGTAACTGACCAGCAGGGTGAGGCAGTCTGCAGTGGCGGTCTGGTTCTGGGCGGAGCTCAGCTTCTCCTCCAGACACTCTATGAAGTTCATCATCAGCTTTACTGTTTTCACCACAAAACTGAAACCCAGAACAGATCGATAAAACTAATAATCGCTCAAAATAAATACTGATCTCAGGAGTTTGTCAGGATTACCTGTGCAGGTGAGCCATGACGGGCAGGTTGGTGCGAGCCAGAGGTCTCATCAGTTTTTGCTTCAGACGCTTCTGCTCCTTCAGGAGGTCCAGCAGGTGATTACCGAGTGTCTGCAGCCTCTCGTTCTTCTGAGCTGCAAAACAACAAAACTAAGTTAAACTGGGACCAGACGAGACCAACTACTCTCCACGTTTGATGTTTAGATCCAGCATCTCCTTTTTCAAGCCGGTTCTGATCCAAACTCACCAAGATGGAAAACATGAGTGACATCAGCGCTCTTCTGGTCGAGCCGCAGCAGCTCCAGCTGCAGCTGCAACTAAATCAATCGGAGAAAATACCAAAGAGCTTTAATCAGAATAATCACATAAACTAACAG
>JBBPBX010024248.1:5770-39831 GCA_038048925.1 Garcialebias charrua | reverse complement strand
TTTCAAAGTTTTTGGAGTCCAGTCTGGCTCTTTAGGGAGAGAAAATCTGTCCCGCTGTACTGAAAAGTGTCTCACATGCTGCTGAGGCAGGCAAGGGTGTGTTTAAAGATCCACTGACATGATTTTTCTACTATTCATCAAATTGCTCAAAATATATATATATTTTATCATTTAAATAGGTTAGTTTTTGCAAACAAAATGATAAATCACTTTAATTTTGCTTTAAAAGTTATTTTGAACTTCAAGCCGTGTTTAATCATGGGAAATCCGTTTACACCCGAACGCACCATCTGTGACGTAGTGTCCAGAGTGAGAGGCAGAGCTCTGGGCTTGTCACAGTGCGCGGGTGTGAGCAGCTCCACATGAAGGTAAGTCTGATACAGCATCAGACCTAAATTAGATCCTGTTGTTTCTTGTTCCATCACCCAAACTATTTTCTGCTTCCCAAAATGAAGACAAATAGCTCAAATCTTCACATAGATTGATAAATTAGTCAGGTTTTAAAATGTCCGCTATTAAAGAGACGAGAGCCCTCTGCCTCTCACTCTGGACACTACGTCACAGATGGTGCGTTCGGGTGTAAACGGATTTCCCATGATTAAACACGGCTTGAAGTTCAAAATCACTTTTAAAGCAAAATTAAAGTGATTTATCATTTTGTTTGCAAAAACGAACATATTTAAATGATAAAATATATATAATTTGAGCAATTTGATGAATAGTAGAAAAATCATGTCAGTGGACCTTTAACTTCAAAGACAAATAGTATAGTGCAGGGACTGACTTGAGAACATCCATGGTAGTGACTGTGCTGGCCAAGTATCCATCTAGCTGTCTGGCCCTTTCTGGAATGTTGTCCTTCATGACACTAAAGTAGTCCTCCTCCTCTGATGAGCTTGAGTTGTTACCAGGGAGCTGCACTGACTCCTGATCCAAGTGGGTCTTGATGTAGTTCAGGCCTACACACAACAATCATCATTATTACCAAACAGAGGAGACATAATTCATCTAATTACCTAAATGAGACACATGATTTAATCAACAACACTGTACTTTCAAAACAACAAAGTATGTGTCTCAATAACCAGAAATGACCATAAAGAGAAGAAACTAATTTTGCTCCTCAGTGGAATAAGAAAAACAGATGGGGATGTGGAGACAGCTAATAATTTCATTAGATAATACACTGCTGTACACTGTGCAATGCATTCAGTTTTTGCTTTAAAACATTTTATGATGATCAGGAGCTGTTCTTTGCATTAGAAAACACTACAGCATTTATAATTTATAAAAAGATGGCAATGTGAGGAACAGTTTAAATGATTTACCCAGTTTCAGCTTGTGTTCATCGCTTGTCCAGGAAGTACGAAACTTTGGAAGAAGAATTGCTGCAGCAACAAGTTCAGGGTCAGCAAGCATAGGTCCAAAGCGCTGCTGGATTCCTCCTTGCAGGGCATCGATCAGTGGCTGGCAGAACTTAGAGGAGAGTCGTAGGCGGTCGAGCTTCACAGTCAGGAGGGTTATGGTGGGCACCAGCCACCCCATATGGATGTCTGCTTCTGCCTGCATTATGTTGAGGGCCTTGGCAACCGGGGTCATGGTCCCAACATATTCGGTCAGGAAAGCACATTCGGCAGGATTTAACCTGTTACATAAACAATTACCGGTATATTGTTTAATTTATTAATAAAATTTATGTTAGTATGAAATATTTCATATAATATACTACTATCAACATGCTATTTACAATTCACCAGCAAATGAGCCTGATCACAATCATTTGCATTAACCTACAAATTAAAAGTTATATTGTGGCCAGAGTATTTCTGTAGTTTGATTTTATAATTGAAGAGTTTGTGTAGGTTAAATTTTCATGGATTTTCAACAGCATTAGTATCAACAACAGTCACATCTGGATAACAGAAAAAAATAATAAAAGCATTTCTTCATATAAGTTCTGCTGCTGCAGAGGAACCAAAGAGCTGCATGTGGCTCCAGAGTCACAGGTTGCAGACCCCTGAACTAAACTGTCTTCTCACACAGCCATTTCAGATGTCCACTTTAAGTGGAGCAAAAACCTGCAGCCACAGCAACCTTTTCACAGATAAGTTTGAGACCACTGCTTTAAAGTAACACGGTGTTAATCCTGTCATTCTATAATATATCACCTTATGAATAAGCATGGGGCTAACGAGTTCCTAGCCACACAAGCAACAAACACCCAAACACTGCAGCTCATGTTATTTAGCAGCCAAGCACAGCGTTAGCAACATGCATGTTGCCAGTTCATGCAAGATTATAATAATTTAATTGTTTACTTGTGAGCAAGGTACAGTTGAACAAGAAGCTGGCTAAGGTTACATAAGACTCCACTAACCTAAATTAATTTCACATGCTAAAGTAAGCTAGCGTTTAGCAACTTCACTTACCTCGACGTGTTTTTTCAGATTTGACGGCGAATTTTTGAAAGACAGGAGTTCATGGTTTCGGGGGAGGCAAAGTTGACACCGGAATCTCCACGAGTTGTTTTTAGAACCGGTTAACTCAAAGAAGTTTTTTAAATAAGGCCATGGATGGTGCGTATCTTGTTGCTGGCTCTCCATGGTGGAATCCATTTTGGGTGTGTTGTTAGGTAGAGGTGCAGGAGCACGCAGGTTGTCTACGTCACTGGCACAGCTCTTGCTGAAGGCGGGTCTAATGTTACCTGCCTGCTTTGCATTGGTTACTTTCTACGTCCGTAACTTTCAAACTAACGAACAAAAAAAAAAAAAAAAGCCGCAATGCGACTTCAATGTAACGTGTAACGCAACGCATTTTAGAAATGTAGTGCAGTAGAAAGTACAGATACTTAATGCAAAATGTAGTGAAGTAAAAGTAGAAAGTACCCCTGTTTAATTTTACTTAAGTAAAGTACAGATACATGAAAAATGTACTTAAGTACAGTAAAGAAGTACTTGTACTTCGTTACTTCCCACCACTGGAAAAAGGGCCTTCTCCTACTCCGCTCCTGCTTCATGGAATATCTTACAAAAAGATTTGAAGCTCTCGGCCCTGACCTCCCTAAATGGTTTTAAAAATCTTTTGGAAACCTGGCAAAAACCATTGCAGATATGTTCCTGTTTTTGATTTTGTACATCTACCTTGTGGTGTTTTGCTAGTTTTGATACTTTGCATTTCACTTTCTATTTCTCTCCTACGTTTTTTTTTTTCTTTTTTTTTCTGTTGTTTGTTGTTTAAGGAAATTCTACCATTGCTGTTCATCATTCTTTAGTTTGTAGCAGGTCGCTTTTGTAAATGAGCCCTCGAGGCTCAATGAGATTTACCTGACTAAATAAAGGTTGAATGAATGAAACATACCTACCCTCCTTATCAGTGCATGTTTCCTTATGGTTGAAATATACAGTACATTTTTATTTATAAGGATAGCCACTCCTCGCTTCCTCCCATATGAGGATGCATATACTTGGTCCACCCATTCTCTCTTCAATTTTAAATGCTCATTTTCCGATAAATGTGTCTCCTGAATCATTGCAATAGAACAATGCAGTTTCTTCAACTGATTAAATATTTTCTTTCTTTTAATTGGAGTGCTTATGCCCTTAACATTATAAGTAATGCATATTAAATTACTCATAATTTCAAAAACATTGCAGTTATGGTTACATTTCCTGTGACTGTATCTGACATAAGTTTAAGATGCAGATGGTTTATAACTTTATACTTCAATGTACAATTGCCCAACACCAATCTCAACACTAAATGAACACAACATTTAACATAATAGAACACAATAAAAAGAAACTTCCACATACCCCACTGGGTTTTCATAGAGTAATGAAAAGTACCAGTCCCAGGATGTAATGGGCAGAGAGGATGGTGACGGTTCCTCCGTGGGGTTGTCACACTCCGTGTCAGGCTGCGTGCGTCCCGCTCGTAGAACAGGTGCTGCGGCTCCTATGTAGCTCTGTAGCTCACAAAGTCCGTCTGATGTGTTAAAAAACAAGTCATAATCCTAACAAAATCCGTAATGAACTGTAGTCTCGATGATAGGCACGCTCAGCGATTATTTATCTCCATCCAAGAAAGCCTTCACGTCAGCGCTGGACAGCCTCGCCGTGTCCCTCGCGCGTGTCCCTCGCGCGCCTCCCTCCCGCGGTGCTCCACCTGCGCTCGGCCAGCTCGCACTCCATCCTCTCCCTCTCATCCACTCGTACCTGGACTCCAAGCTCCTGTAGCGCTGGGGTAGCCTCAGTAAGGGTTGGGTACGTCTTTTCTCCATCCTCGGTGAGCATTCTTAATTGCGCTGGATAAATACATTTAGCTTTGATGGTGGGAGTGGTGGCGCAGAGGTTAAGAAGGTGCGCTTGTGATCGGAAGGTCGTCGGTTCAAGCCCCGGTACCGACAACATCAAAGATGTAGGTGGGATAAGTGAAGCGGTCACACTTGTCTCCACCCTCATCTGCCCCACTCTGGGCCCTTGAGCAAGGCCCTTAACCCACACCATCTGCTTCCCCGGGAACCCTAGATATCAGCTCTCTACTCCACACAGAGGGCTATGGTTGCTCGGTGGTCTGTGGTTGTGTCAGGAAGGGCATCCGGCGTAAAAACAAACTGCCAAATCTTCGTGCGACTAGATCGCTGTGGTGAGCACTAACGCAGGGAAAAAAGCCGAAAGAAAAGAAAAACAGAAGAAGAAAAAATACATTTAGCTTTGATGTTTTTCTGCTTCAGCTGTTTTATGACCTGTCGTACCTGCCCACGTCTTTTCTGTAGCTCTGGGGAGTAGTCGTGGTCGAAGTAGATAGGGTTGTCCTTGTAGATAACTTTTCTCTGGCTCCAGGCTTGTCGAATAATCATTTCTTTCACTGAAAAGTCCACAAACTTTACAATCAGAGACCGCGGGCCAGCTGTGGGGTTTTTCAGCTTAGCTGCGGGGGCTCTGTGAGCCCGTTCTATCCGCATGTCCACTTCAGGCGCTGGCTGCAGGGTTGTTTTAATCAGCTCTTTAACAAAAGCATCACATCTTTGCCTTCACTGTCTTCTGGCACTTGGTAGATTCTCAAATTGTTTCTTCGAGATCTATTCTGTAGGTCTTCATACTTAGCCGTTAAATCCATCTCCCTGTGTAGCAGGTATCTGAGCGCCCTCTCGTGTCTCTGCGCCATATCTTCCGTGTTGCTAATGCGGCCTTCTGCCTCCGCGGTCCTCTTTTCCAGTGAGTCCACACTACTTTTCAGTTCTTGCAGCGTAACCTCCATTTTTGTTAGAGACAGTTTGGTCTGCGAGTGCCCCTCTCTGTTCTCTTGTCTTAATTTCTCCAGTTCACTCAAAATCCTGCTCTCGTTGTTACTCGTATTAGCAACATTAGCATCGGAGATGCTACTCATAGTCTGAGCCAGGGTTAGCTGCTTTAAACTCTCATTTTTGTCCATTGTACTTTCCTGTTTTTTGGAGCTTTTGCCTCTTGAAGTTGTTGCCATGCTGAGACTCGTTAGTATGCCACTTGTTGATGATTTTTTGTTAGGTTATTTGGATTTTACAGACGGAGCAATGCTTTAGGCTGTCGTCTCTTACATGACGTCACCGGAAGTCCATCAAAAACTCTGTTTTTATTGGCTGGTTAACGGCGGGTCACTGTGGGTTTTTAGAAATGCTTTTAGAGAAGCAAGGGGACTATAGTTTTTTTCAGAGATTGCTTGTCTAACATCAGTCTGTCAGGAGATAGTGACAGAGTGAAGAAATGTGTTAAAAATATATTTTTAGAAAACTTACAGACTGTAGCTTTAAAGCCATATAATTACACTCTGTGAGCAGAAAAATTATCCGCCGAGTGGTTTATGAGCTATTTATCTAAATAGTAGGTATCTGTTTACGGTAGCTAACCGTTAACAACAAAGCTAAAAGAACGATTTTTTTATCTCAAACATCTCATAAAGCTAGTCACTTGTAAATGTCCATACAGTGATTACATTCTGTAAGTTTGATAAAAATCTGTCCTGTGGTTCTTGACTTATCTTGCTTACAAACCGCTAACAAACACAGCAAAAAGTAGTTACCTCCAGAGCAGGAGGCCGGGCAGCGACAGAGTCAGTCCGAGCAGAGGAGGCTTTTTTTCGGACACATGAGCTGGAAACGGTCGGTGGACTCTCTGGAAGTGTCCCCTAGCGGACAAAAGTGGTACTGCACCATTTTTTGCCAACATGAAAAACGGTCACATCTTAGCCAAAAATTGGTCTAAAAATATGGGAAAAAATCCATAAATATGTTGCTTCGCCGTATAAATCGCAGGACATGCAAATTAGTAAAAAAACAGCGACTTGTACGCCGAAAAGTACGGTAATTACTAGAATAAATATTTCATAATAATGGTGTGGAGAGGATGGCTGTAAGGGGAGAAGGAAAAAAAGTGAAGAAGACAAAGGAGATGGTTGTGGACTTCAGAAAGAACAAGCATATACCCCCCCCCCCCACACACACACACACACACACATAGGAGGATCTGCGGTGGAAGTGGTCTCCAGCTACAAGTACTTGTGTGTGCACCTGAATGAAACAACCTCAGCTGGAGCAACAACACCACCAGCCTGATCAAGAAAGGTCATCAGAGACTCTACTTCCTCAGACGGCTGAGACGAGCTGGTCTGAGAAGCTCAGTCCTCACCTCCTTCTACAGGTGTGCAGTGGAGAGCATCCTGTGCTCCAGCATCAATGTGTGGCATGGAGGCTGCACAGCTGCAGAAAGAAAAGCTCTACAGAGAGTGGTGAAGGCTGCACAGAAGATGTTGAGTCAGTCTCCCCACCATCACAGACATCTACACCTCCAGATGCAGGAAGAGAGCCACCTGCATCATGAAGGACCCAGCACACACTTTTTGCCCCACTCCCCTCAGGAAGGAGGTTGAGGAGCATTAAGTGTAGAACCACTAGACTGAGGAACAGCTTCTACCCTGAGGCTGTTAGACTCATGAATATCTAACCAGAATAATCACTGTGAAAAATCACACGTTGCTGCTGATCTGTTTCGTGTTGCTCCTGATCTGTTTCATGTTGCTGCTCATCTGTTTCATGTTGCTGTGTTCATGCGTGCTAATCTGCTCACACATACTCGTATTTAGGCTGCTGTTTGGCATATTGTTTTTATGCTACTAGTGCTTAGCATATTTTAGTTTATGTTTTGCTTAGTTCATATCTTCGATCTTATTGCTGTTTTCCTATTACATTTTATTGTTGGATGTAACTGGGACCCTTTGTACACAATCTCGTTCCACCACATGTACCACATGTGGCGCAAATGACAAATGAAGAAACTCTGACTCTCTCTCTGACTCTGAACAGTGGAAACTAATTTATGTGCATGTTGTTGTTTTTTTCTTTTCTTTTTTTTCTTTAGGTTTTGCATTATTTGGCGTTGCAGAAACCTGGTGACTTGGCTCATCATTTGCTCCCCTGTTTGCTCCACGCTGCCATTCAGAAGTTGAAGCAGGAAGGTGAGACCTCTTTATTGTACACCATTGCAAAGTGAAGAGATGAAATTGGATATACCCTCCATCTATTTGTCCATGTTGTAAGCAAGATAACTTGAAAAATAAGTGATACTGACTTCTGTCTAGGTGTGTGGCTACATCTATTCATTTTATACAGATATTTCATACCACCTTCCTGTTTTTCAGTTCTCGTCCATAATCAACAGTCTACAAATAAGTCAAAGAGACCTTTAGAAATTTCAATGAAAGTAACATTAACAACTTCTCAAATATATTGAGCAAAGATGTCTTGGGAAACGATATATGAAGTTTCTGATGTGAAAGTGACCTATAAATTTTTTTATACCATTTTATTCTGTTTTTGACTAATGTTTTCCTCTCATTTCTAAAGGTAAATGAAGTTCTGTAAACTTAAACAAATCATGGTTGTCTATAGAACTTAGGAAATCTGCTGTAAAGAAAAATAAGTTATATAAAATATATGTTAAACCCCAGTCCTTTAAATTTTGCAACATACAAAAATCATAGGAATAATTATAATCACCTCATTAGAAATATTAAACAAAATTACTATAATGATTTATTTACCCAATCATCAAATAATTAAAAATCTACATGGGATATTTTAAAAGTACTACTCAATAAGAAAAATACCTCTACTCCATCCCAGGCTTCATTTCAGGATGGCACTTCAATCATAACAGATCCAACACAAATTTCCAATAGATGTAATACTTTTTTCCTGGGGTGGATGAGATTCGCCCGGAGTTCCTTAGGGCTCTGGATGTTGTGGGGTTGTGTTGGCTTACGCGACTCTGCAATATCGCGTGGACATCGGGGGCAGTTCCCTTGGATTGGCAGACTGGGGTGGTGGTTCCCCTATTCAAAAAGGGGGACCGTAGGGTGTGTTCCAACTATAGGGGGATCACACTCTTAAGCCTCCCTGGTAAGGTCTATTCAGGGGTTCTGGAGAGGAGGGTCCGTCGGATAGTCGAACCTCGGATTCAGGAGGAGCAGTGTGGTTTTCGTCCTGGTCGTGGAACACTGGACCAGCTCTACACCCTCAGCAGGGTCCTGGAGGGTGCGTGGGAGTTTGCCCAACCAGTTTACATGTGCTTTGTGGACTTGGAGAAGGCATTCGACCGCGTCCCTCGGGGGGTTCTGTGTGGGGTACTCCGGGAGTATGGGGTACCAGGCCCCACTGAGCAAGGAGACGTCTATACGACGTCTTTTTCAGGTCATTTCTGGACGTCGAAATCAGGTCCCTGGAAGGTCGAAAACGTTACGCCAGACGCCAGATGTCTTTTTTCGACGTTTAAAAGACGTCTTTTTCCGACATCCAACAGACGTCTATATTCCTGACGTCTAAAAGGCGTCTACATCAGACGTCTATATCCCTGACGTCTAAAAGGCGTCTACATTTGACGTCTATCTGACGTTATTAACTTACTGTATTTAGCTTATTCTAATTAGGCTATTATATTTAACTTATTTTAGTCACTTTACATGCTGCTTGTTCATGCTATGCATATAAAAAGTATAATGAATCTACTTTAAAATTGCGTTGAGGCAAACAAATCTAGGGAAATACATTTGACCATCCGCAGCTTTAAAATCCTACAAACAGTTGGATTAAGTTTTACAAATCACTCCATAAATTTTACCTTTATCCTGTTTATTTAACACAATTTAAAGGAACAGCATAACACATAAAATTGAGAATTCCACCTTTGGTAACTTAAAAAAGCTTTACATTACGGAACTTATCAACTGGTGGCAACACAAAATACACAAACAAATCTATAAAAGTACACAGCTCACTTTGGTCTGTACTTCACATAATTTTTTTTTAACATGCCTTCATTCTTCGGCCGTACTCAACATAAACAATAATAATTTTTTAACATGCCTTTATTTTTCTTTTTGATATAGCAGGCAGTAACAAGAGAAATAAAAAGCTGTATAAAATTACAGTCCCCTCACCACAAAAATAATCTGTACAAAGTGTGCTGGTCATAATATTTTAAATAAGTTGATTTATTTCAGGAATTCCATTCAAAAAGTGAAACTTTCATTACACACAGACTGATATATTTCAAATGTTTATTTCTTTTAATGTTGATGATTAAAACTGACAACCAATGACAACCCTAAATTCAGTATCTCAGAAAATTAGACTATTACTTGAGCTCAATAAAAATAAAGTATTTTTATAAATGTTGGCCAACTGAGATGTATGAACATGAAATGTACAATATGTACATCTTTCAATAGTTGGGGCTAAGGACCATGCTACCATGTTAATATTTTTCAGTTGGCCAACATCTAGAAAAATCCTTTTTTAATTGATCTCAAGTAATGTAATTTACTGATAATGAATTTGGAGTTTTCATTAGTTGTCAGTTATAATCATCAGCATTAAGATTATTTTTAAATATATCAGTCTGTGTGAATGAATATAATATAGAAGTTTTACTTTTTGAATGGAATTACTGAAATAGATATTCTAATTTTATGACCAGCACCTATTTGCACCCCCCCCCCAAAAAAAAAATGTGTTCCTCAGTTCTGTGTGAGCCCGTATCCTCCACTTCTATGTGGCACGTTTTAAATGTCCTGTGTGACCCTATGTCCTCCACCTCTTTGTGGTGCATTAAATGTCCAGTGTCCACTTCTTCGTGGTGCATAAATGTCCAGTGTGAAAGCCCCACCTCCACTTCTTTGTGGTGCATTAAATGTCCAGTGTGAAAGCCCCACCTCCACTTCTTTGTGGTGCATTAAATGTCCAGTGTCCACTTCTTTGTGGTGCATTAAATGTCCAGTGTGAAAGCCCCACCTCCACTTCTTTGTGGTGCATTAAATGTCCAGTGTCCACTTCTTTGTGGTGCATTAAATGTCCAGTGTGAAAGCCCCACCTCCACTTCTTTGTGGTGCATTAAATGTCCAGTGTCCACTTCTTTGTGGTGCATTAAATGTCCAGTGTGAAAGCCCCACCTCCACTTCTTTGTGGTGCATTAAATGTCCAGTGTCCACTTCTTTGTGGTGCATTAAATGTCCAGTGTGAAAGCCCCACCTCCACTTCTTTGTGGCACATTTTTTCATTCAACCTTTATTTATACAGGCTAGCCTCGTTGAGCCACAGGGACTCATTTACAAGATGGACCTGTCTCACTCACACCCAGGGTCATAGAGTCACCATCAGTCTAACATGCATGTTTTTGGACTGTTGGAGAAAACCCATGCATGCACGGAGAGAACATGCAAACTTCACCCAGAAAGGCCCCCGGACCAGGATTTGAACCGGGGACCTGCTCGCTGAGAGGCAGCAGCTCTACCAGTTGTGTTAATTGTCCAGTGTGAGCCCATGTCCTCCTTTGCATGTTTTAAATGCTCTGCAGCATGAGTCCTTATAAAATCCTCTGTTGCTGCAGAATCTCCATTCATGATTCCATCTGCATTTGCAAAAAAACAAACAAAAACAAAAAGTAATTAGCAATATGCAAAGGCAATCTGGAAAATGCACAGTGTCTTGCTGGGATCTCCCCGATTAGTAAATAAATAAATAAAAACATCCATCCCAGCAAATGTTGATAGGTGGCTTTGAATTTTTGTTTTTGCCAATCACTTATAACACTAGTTAACACACTAACACACATTATTATTTATTAACCTTTATTTAAGCAGGCAAATCTCATAGAGATCACAGATCTCTTTTTCAAGGGAGGCCTGGACCTGAAGGCCGAACATGCATGTTTTGGATCTGTGGGAGGAAACCGGAGTACTCGGATAAAACCCACGCAAGCACGAGAAGAACATGCAAACTCCACAGAAACACTCCAGGTCCAACCGGGGATTGAACCCAGGACCTTCTTGATGTGAGACAATAGTGCTAACCACTGAGACGTCGTGCTGCCAAATTTGAGCACATCAGTTAAAAAATTGCTGCAAAACGCACTCGAGTTGCCAAACATTTTCATATCTATGAGGTGCCATTAGCAAAGTTACAAAAATCAACAGCAATATTTTAGTTTAGAGAAAACAAAATTTTCCAGTCATATTTCAACCATGTTATTAATACACGTCGTTCTAAATTAAATATTTAATTTGATAGCTAAATATCTAGTTTACAAAACTAAATACTGAACTTGCAAGTAAAATATTTAGTTCAGATGGTTAGTGGGTGGGTGAGCGTGTGTTGATACATACCTATCAAGAACTTTGTAGACAAAGTCCTTGGTGTGCTTTCCTCCAATTCTGGAAATCTGCAGAACCTGTTGAAATAAATCCATGATATAGTTGATTGACACTTCCAAGTGTTTGGTTGTACAGTACTGCGTTATGCTCGGCTTTCCTCCAGACTTGTAAAACCTACCAGGGTAGCAAATTTGGAGTCACGAGGTGCTCCTCTCTCACAAAATCCTCCATGGTCTCTATCCTCTTTGGCATAGCTGAAGAGGTGGGATGTAAGCGATCGCCGAGGTCAAAGAAGTTGAATACGCTGAAACACTGGGGGGAAAATAAAACAAAAACATTTCTTGATTACAATGTTATCTCTCCAACAGCAAGGTGGCTGGTTGATCTTTTTTTTTCCAAGTGTCTCACTGCAATACTTACCATCCTCAGGCAATGGGAATGCCCATCTTCCAATTTCTGATCTGGAAGTGGCATCGGTTTTCCATGAAAAAAATAATAATAAAAAATTATTTTGCAAGGCCTGATAAAATAAACAACGGTTTAAAGTGTAATGTATACCGGTACTCACTGGGCGTTGACAGGTCCTTGGGTTGAGGCGCTGCACTTGCTGAGGACAAAAACAAAAGATTATTCAGCGATGCAAAATAATTAAGATGAAGCAAAAAGGTGCATTAGCTGTGACATGTCCTAGGACCAACGCTCCACAAATTATATATATACCCGGTATATATATAAAAAGTATTGAACTGGTCCCCTCTGTTTGCCATGTCCTAAAAGACACGCACACAGGTTCCACACATGTTTGGAGTTTAACTGGTGCAATATAATTAGTGGGTTTCATCACAATGAGACATTTTGACACCATAAAGATTTGGGACAGTGGTCGTTTGTCCTCATCAAACTAACTCATAAACATGATTCATTTTGATAAGACCGCGCGCGCCACGTTCGGTCACATAACCTGATCAAGCTTAATCTGAAATGAGATTACACGAGATTATAAATAAACTAACTTCAGAAAAAGAGGATCATGAGGATCCTGAACAGTTGACAACAATGTGTGTTTGTCATGTGAATGCTCCATCAGGGATCGTGTCTTGAAAGTGCACGCTTTGTTTCTCGGGGGAGGATGGGGTCACAAAACATACCTAGGACACCAAATTCCAAGTCCAGATTAACACCACACACCTGACAGAAAGAAAAAAAAAAACAGTTGTTTATAAACACAACTGGAGCGACATGTTCACAGAGATATTAGTCAGAATGTAGTTTAGACTTATCTCATTTTGCCTAGTCAAAGTAAAATTAGAGATAGGAGACATTTTAAAGCTTTTTTATTTCACATTTACTCATTCATTTGCAACTGAAAAGCTTTGGTCTGAATTCAGGTCATCTGGACAGTTTTTTTCTATTTTTTAATGCTGAAACGTTTCACCTTCCAGCCGGCTAATTCATCAGTCTAAGAAAAACAAACAGGTTGAATGAATGAATAATGGGGACGCATGCAGGCCTCGATAGTCTCAAAGCAAAACAAAGAAACAAAAACAAAACAAAAAAAACCTCGTAGCATACGGCTTACTTGCATAGAATAACTTATTTTCTAAACTGTACTGTTCGATTTTCCTTTACATCGTCTCGTCTGCCGCAGACGTAGATACAAGTTAGCTTACGTTAGCTCGTTAGCTCCAAAGTTAGCTCCATCGTTAGCTATGTACGTGAAACCACAGAATTCAAGAGAGTAAAGCTACAAAACAGAACCAATTACCTTCAACTTCTGAATGGATTGCAGCAAGTTTAGGGCAGGAGTGCCGTGACAAATGAACTGAACACAGTTGAGCTCGATAGATCACCGCAGCACAGACAGAATATAAACAACAACAACGGTTGAGATTCAAGCCAGCGCGGTTCAAGTTGAACAATCTGGCAACCAGGGTTGCCAGATCTCCAGACCGAAAGAAGCGATCAGCTCCTTCAAAACAAGCACAAACAAACGACTCGCTCTTTCAAAAAAAGCCCAAAAAAAGCACCCCATCCCATTGTGTAAAAAAAGGCAGTTTTAAACAGTAATAAACATATTTATTATGGCATTACATATAACCAGCAAAATTATACATTAAAGAACGTATTCAGTCTAAAAAATAAAAATACATTTTGCATTTTTCTCCCATCTGTGGTCGTGGTCGGATCCAGTCTTGAAGAACACGCTCTTTCTCCCAATCTTTATTATATTTTTTTCCATATTTACCCCACTTAGAGCTCATATTAGCGTTGTCTTGTCTAGACATTTCACTAAATTCTTTAGTTTGTAGCAGGTCGCTTTTGTAAATGAGCCCTCGAGGCTCAATGAGATTTACCTGACTAAATAAAGGTTGAATGAATGAATGAATAGACAAAGAATAAATAACAATGTTGCATTCGCGTGTAGTCGGATGTCCCGTGAAGAAACACGGTTTTTAATTTTTGATTGATTGATTGATGTTTATTCATTCATTTTAAAAGAACAATACAAGACAGTTTCATCAGATACAAGAATACAAGTAGGATAAAATGATAATTGAAAATGATAAATGATAATTTTAAACTCACTTTGAAAGTAATTTTCATTAATTTATCATTTTGTTTGCTAAAAACTATCATAGTTGAATGATACAAGATATATATGTTGAATGATACAAGATGTATATGTTGTGTCACTATATGCTGCTCATGCTGACTCATCATTAATTACCGGCTCTGACTGTCGCTTGCGCCAACTGCACCTGAACGTAACATCCGCCTTGACGTAACATACGTGGAAGGGGGGCGTGACAAACTACCTACCACTCGCATTACTGCTTGACTGAAAAACAAGCACAAACAAGCGACTCAATGTCCGCGAGAAGCCCAAAAAACGCCACAAGCGGCTGATCAAATTTGAAAGCGACTCCAGGGAAAAACAAGCCCAATGCCGCTTGAAATAAGCGGACTTGGCAACTATGGGTTCAACAAGAGAGGCGTTGTTGACTGGTTGGAACAGATCACGTGCTACCTCCACCAATCCAATCATAACGCTCGAGTTCCGAAGTTCTTCTTCTTGTTTTTTAATGGAAGAAAGCAAAAAACACAAGTACTGCCACCTACTGAAATGAATGTGTGACCGCGACGTCGTGGAATAAATGAGGTTTCTTGTAAATGAGTCGAGTCTAACCTGCCTAAATAAAGGTTGAATGAATGAACAACAACAACAACAACAACAACAACAACAACAACAACAACAACAACAACAACAACAACAACAACAACAACAACAACAACAACAACAACAACAACAACAACAACAACAACAACAACAACAACAACAACAACAACAACAATTATATTCTTCAAATAAATAATATACAGTATATATAATTTGTAAAAAAGAAAAAAAGAATTGAGGAAATGCATTAAAATGTTATTAAAAAACAACATTCTTCATAAATCAATTGTCTAACTGCAAATTTATATCCTAAAAGTTTAACTCTGTGAACCGGGTCCAGATAACGTCCAAAACTGACGTTCATACGACGTACAAATGCGGTCATGGTTAGACGTCAAAAATAGACCTTGTTTGCACGTCGGGGCGACGTCTAGAATTGGACTCTCAAATGACGGACAAGTCTAATTTGTAAAAAAAATAAAAAAGAATTGAGGAAATGCATTAAAATGATATTAAAAAACAACATTCTTAATAAATCAATTGTCTAACTGCACTTTTATAGTCCTAAAAGTTTAACTCTGTGAAGCGGGTCCAGATCACCTCCAAAACGTTCATACGACGTACAAATGCGGTCATGGTTAGACGTCAAAAATAGACCTTGTTTGCACGTCGGGGCGACGTCTAGAATTGGTCTTCGACCAATGGGCTCGATATAGACGTCACCTCGACGTCCCCTGGACGTCTACTGTTTAGTGGGTTGAGGTCACTGATTGGTCATTTGCTGACACGCCTACCGAATTGATTCACAGGTGGGGTGGGGGGAAAAAAAGGCGCGAGCTGGCAGCTGCAGCCGCACCGGTGTTCTGTGTTTATATGTTATTAAAACGTTCTAAGAAAGAAAAAAAAACAGGGAGCGCTGGTCCTGCAGCCCACACATCAGACCAGAACACCAGGAAATCTGCAGAACCTCCCGCAGCCAAGCTGGACCTGAGTTTAATTTGCTCGTGACAAATTCATTCATTTCCTCATCATTTCAGTCATGGAGTCAACGGAGGAGGAAGCGATCACTTGACTTTTGACAAAAAACAAACAAAAGGAAAGGCCAGATCAGTGATGAAGAAGGGGAATTTAATACATTTGTGTCACATACAAAACAGTCAGGCGCCGGGCAGTTTATTGTGTGACAACGCGTTTGTGGACGCGGTCGTAAAATTTGAGCTTTGCGCGTACATGCCCTGCGGGGCTACGCTTGTGCCTCTGCGTACGGCGGCATACGGCCATACGCAGAGCTATGCGGGGGCCTTCAGAGAATTAGAGAGTTATGAAAGATATAACATTTTCTATATAATCAGAGATGTTCTCTGAGCTGTTGGTGTGAGTTTTAAACCATTTGGAGAATATCTGGGGAAAATAGATGGGGGTGTAAATATTGGCAGGCTATGAATTTGCCTTACAAAAATATGCACCCCCTTGTGGTGGCTGCTTCTACCACCACCACATCATGTTAGTACTTATTTAATTTATTTTATTTAGACATATATTTTCTGATGGGTGCACACTTTAGTTAATATTTGTCTGAATGGTTTATTAACACTTGTTCTTCTGTTTTGAGGTGCTGCAAATGCAGATCAGCTGGAGGAGGAAGCCTGGAACATACCACTTTTCTAAAAGACTGAGGGGAGAGGGAACTTTGTTAAATGTGGTTTTAGTTAGTTAATTTTGTCACTTTAATATTCACTTAATGTTTGTGCTAAGTTAGTCGAGTTTTGTTTTATTTGTTTCATATGCATTGTTTAGCTAATTTGTATTCTGTCCCCTTTATTATGTTGTGTCTCCCTCATGTGGCAGATTTGGGTTACTCCAGCCCTATTTAAGCAGCCCTTTGTTAGCAGGTCAGTTTTGTTAGAGTTCAGTTGACCTCATTTAAGTTGGGCCCAACCTGGCCTGGTCTTGGAGAGTAGTTTGATGTAAGATTTGTGTGGGTAGGTCAAAAGATGTGAACGGTATTGAGCAAAAACACTGAGTTATGAAATATCAAATTATCAAAAATTACTAAATGCATAAAAATGATAAACAGCTGTGCCTCGTAGGCTTGGTCTTGGAGAGTAGTTTGATGTAAGTTTTGTGTGGGGGGCTCAAAGCTTGTAAAATATATTATTTTTTGTTTCTGAAGAGTGACTGCGTTTGAAAATTTGTTGACGGTCCCTAAGCGAACCATTACGTCTCTGAGTAGGGGCAGACTGACCGAAATCAGACTCCATGAAGCGGACTGACGAGAGCAACGCACCGCTGAAGCCACGGAGCTCCAATATCCAACGTCCAACGTAAAACTAACTTTACCGCTGTCAAGCGTCATCTGTAACGGGCCTGTGTAACTTAAAAGTAACTTTTTAATGTGAAGTTATTGCAACCAATTTCATATTAAAATAGTGTTTTAAATTAAGTTGCCTATCTTTATTCATGTCCGTCTTTCCACACAAAGATAAGAAAGTCGAGGCATGATGTTATATTAGAAATTTTACAAACGCTGTATAGAATTAAAGGATCAGTATCAGTATCTCCCACTGAGGTTCTAAATGCTCTAAAATCTTTTGACACACGCAAAGCAGCAGGACCTGACGACATAGAACCACTTTTTCTAAAACTAGCTGCAGACTTCATTGCTGAACCACTTTCATATATTTTCAACCTCAGTCTCAACACAAATACAATACCCAAAATCTGGAAATCAGCTTTTGTTCTCCCTCTGCTAAAAGGGGGTGAACCAACTAATGGCAACAACTACAGACCAATCTCTAAATTACCGTATTTTCCACCTGATAACTCGCACCTTTCTATAAGTTGCTTTGTCCAATTATTGGCAATAAATTGGAAAAATCCATAAACGTGTCGCACCTTTATTTAAGTCACATCTATTATGGGTCACCGCGATGCGTCAGCGCGTCATTTGCCCTGCTGAAAATGGCGGCCACAGAAGCATGCACGGAAGGACTTTTAACAATATTAACATGGTAAAAACAATTATTTGTCTGCTGAAAATTATAGCAAAGATGTGTCTTAGCTTAACCTTTCCTTAAAGCTGCACTCTGCAGTTTTTGTAGAACGTAGGACTTAGGAAAATTGGAGCGTGGGTTAGGAGCGTGAGAAGCTCTGTTTTTATTGGCTGGTTAAAAACTCTGTTTTTATTGGCTGGTTAAAAACTCTGTTTTTATTGGCTGGTTAACGGCGGGTCACTGTGGCTTTTTAGAAATGCTTATTTACCACCTGGAGAAGCAAGGGGACTATAGTTTTTTTCAGAGATTACTTTGTCTAACATCAGTCTGTCAGGAGATAGTGACAGAGTGAAGAAATAGTAAAAAATATATTTTTTAGAAAACTTACAGACTGCACTACAGAAACTGCAGACTGCAGCTTTACTAAATTCAGTAATGGTCAAATCTGCTGGATTTAAATTGTTTCGCTTTGACGTCTTCCAAACGGTTGCGCGCGCTACGAAAATAAATTGTAAATAAATCGAATTTTAGCTCAAACAACTTCAACAGATAACAGTTTGTAAATGACCACCAAGTAATTACTTTATGTAAGTTTAAAGAAAATCTGTCATGTAGTTCATCAGTTATTTAGATAAATAGTAACCGTTTTTGCTAACAAACACTGAGCTAACAGTAGTTCATACCTCCAGAGCAGGAGGCCGGGCAGCGACAGAGTGTGTCCGACCAGAGGAGGCTGCCGTCAGACACATGAGGTGGGAACGGTCTGTGAACCCTAGTGGACAAAAGTGGTACTGCACCATTTTTTTGCCAAAAATGAAAAACGGTCATATCTGAGCCAAAAATTGGTCTAAAAAATATGGGGGGGTCCATAAACAAGTCTCACCTCTCTATTAGTTGCAGGGCATGCAAATTGGGCAAAAGGTGTGACTTATAGACCGGAAAATACGGTATGCATTGCTAAACTGTTCGAAAGACTTGTTTGTGATCAGCTAACTGATTTCCTACAATCAAACAATATTTTATCACAATTCCAGTCAGGATTCAGAAAACAGCACAGCACTGTACAGTTCTCAAAGTATTAAATGACATCATACATGCCCTGGACTGCAAACAATACTGTTGTTGCCCTATTTGCTGCAGACNTACTGTTGAAACAGGTGGACCAAAACCTGAAAACCTTTATTTTAAAGACAGTTTTTTTTTTAAAGTACAAAACATTTTACCATTTGACTCTGATCACAGTGGCGCAGCTCGCCTGAACAGAAAAGCAAATCAGAAAGCAGCTTAGCATATTTTCCCTTAAGGCTCTGCTGCTTGTGACGGAGCCAGCCAACATTTGTACAAAATAATGGCGTGGAGGAGGAGGACGGAGAATAAAAGATAACACTATGGAAATGATGAGATGGAATTGAACAGAATTGAAGGAGGGGGGTAAGAATCATGTATAAGCCTAAAAGGAAGGCTTTAAGGGCCAAAAATGTTCATCTTCTACTGCTAAAGGATAAATAAAAGCGAAGCCATTCTTCACTTAATTTACCATCTGATGACATTTGGACCATTGAAAGCTTTTGTTTGAGGGGAAAACCGTGCCCTTTCTTTGTTTGGAGTGATAAAGCATGATTTTGTACATGCAATTTCAGTAATGAATTAATCGTAACCGGCAGCAGCGTTGAAGGCTCACCTCTCAAACAACCGAGAGGATGTGGGTCACCATTCAGAGTCCAGAATGAATCATTCGTCAGGTCATCTGTGTTGGAGTCGATCCACCTTTCCTCACGGCACTCCTTCTGGTCAGATTAATCCATAGCACAAACACGGAGACGCAAGCTTTCTTTACATTTTTAATTATCTATTTTGATGACGGTAGAGTAGGGCACAAGAGCATGTGGCTAAAAATGTTTATTTCAATTGAAATCTATCCATAAAAAAACTTTGGAGCAAATTCAAAACCTCTGGGTGTTGAGTTAGCAGTAAAATTCATTCATTCAACCTTTATTTAGTCAGGTAAATCTTATTGAGCCTCGAGGGCTCATTTACGAAAGCGACCTGCTACAAACTAAAGAATGATGAACATCAATGATACAAATACATTAAACAATAAACAAAAGAAAAGAAAAAGTAGCAAAAAGTAGCAAAAACATTATAAGGTAGATGTACAAAAAAAAAGATAGGTTTTTATTTTAAATTGACTTTATGCTGCTCTGTACTGTATTCTACTTTAGCCTCAAATGTTTAGCCAGGTTATGTGCTTGCATGTTTTTTTAAATCTACGTCACCGTGAAGAATAAAAGATTTGGGAACATTTGGCATCAAAACTGGAAAAAGAAAAAGGTGGTGTTGACAGAGACAATGCTAAGCTGTGCACCGACAGGTGGTGGGGACAGACGCATCTTGTACCGACAGTTTTGTGGGGTTTCAGTGTGAGAGGGAACACTGTAAGATCCAATTAGTTGACCTTACTTAAAAAAAGTACGCAAAGTCGTTGCCTCAAAAAAATTAAGCAAAGTAGTCTTAAGATTAGTGAGTAAGAAAAGCTAATCTTTTTTAAGTTTGCAGTACTAAATCAAGTAGTACAACTAATACAAAAAAATAAGTTCAGATAACTCATTAGCCATGCTTAGTGTTAACTTATTTTTTTTATTTGTGTGGACTGATGTAAATTTAACCCCACTTAGAATTACTAAATACCTACAACTTACTACCAACTCATTTTTAAACGTTAATTTTACAGTTTTGTTCTACATAAGAAGACCCTTTCCTGTATTTCTTACCTCTAATAAATGTTTTTAGTACATCATCAACTGGCTAAATTAACTGGGAAATATCAAACAAAAAACTAATTTAAACTGGTAAAACCACAGTAAAATTTTGTATGTAAAATAAAGGATATTGTGTATTTTGTTCATCGCTAATAATAATCAAATTAAATGGTAAGAGTTACTTTTTAAACCCGCTAACTGACTACCAGTACTACTACTGTCATTACAAAACATGCAAAATGTAACATCATGGAATGAGAGGTACATATCACTTTTGAAAAATTTATTGTCACCATTTTTAAACAATTCAGCAACTCTGACTTAATCCACAATCAAAAACTGAAGATTAGCCTCTTTTAGTCAAGACAGTTTTCAATTAACAAAATGTACCAAATGCCAGGCAAAAAGCTTAAAATAAATTAAATGTAAATGTTTACATTTTTAGCAGTTGTCTTAATACTTTAAACAAAAAATGTGGAAATGTGGAAGTTTAGGCAAAAATGTGCAATACGTCAACCGTCCACAAAGCAACAACTTGTAGTACCGGTACCTTTTCTCCAACAGAACAGTCCAAAAACAAAAACTTGCAGTGCTTCTTCAATGACCAGTCCACATAGCAGAAACTTCAAATATTTTTTTCCTGCTAACAGTCCAAAAAGCAAAAACTTGCAGTACCTCTTCACTGAACAAGTTAGAGTCCACAGAGAGAGTCCTTATTTAGGTGTCACACCACTCGTGATCGGTGAGTTCCTGTATCAGGGTGAGGACTCGGGGGTTCAGGTTGAGACGACGCTTTGAGTGTTTGTTCTCCACTTTGGTTCCCTTTTCTGGATTTATCCGGAAAAAAAAACACCTGTTAAAAGAAAAGACGACCATTATAATTATTTTGAAGTTTCAGTAAAGTAAAATACATATTTAAAAAAGCTAAGTCTGGTCCTCTGGACATTCAAAAAACAAAACAAAACAAAAAAGTAGAAATGTTTCGTCTTTCGTCTGAAAGACTTCCTCAGTCTGAGCTGCTGTATTCAGCTTAGTCTTATAAATAGCACCCTCTCAGTGGATCAACCAGTTTTCTGATGACAAACAAAACCAGCTGCTCCCATGATCAAGGAGGACCATCAGCCTAACGATGGATCGTTAGTACCCTGATGGTTGTTTGCTATTCACAGAGGGCTGAGTGATACTAGCAATAACAGCATTGTAGGAGGGGGACAGTTGAACCAGGAGGCCTCCACCCCTTTTTAATGATGGACGGTTTCTTTTCACAAAGATGGCCTCCTTTACTCCTCTCTCAAACCATCGTTCCTATGAACGAGGCCATCTACATACATACTACATACATACATACGTATGTAAATGTATGTATTTATATGTACACGTACCGGTATGTACATGCATGTACACGTACCGGTATGTACACGCATGTACACGTACCGGTATGTACACGCATGTACACGTACCGGTATGTACACGCATGTACACGTACCGGTATGTACACGCATGTACACGTACCGGTATGTACACGCATGTACACGTACCGGTATGTACACGCATGTACACGTACCGGTATGTACACGCATGTACACGTACCGGTATGTACACGCATGTACACGTACCGGTATGTACACGCATGTACACGTACCGGTATGTACACGCATGTACACGTACCGGTATGTACACGCATGTACACGTACCGGTATGTACACGCATGTACACATACCGGTATGTACATGCATGTACAACTACCGGTATGTACATGTACTGGTATGTACATGTACCGGTATGTACATGTACCGGTATGTACATGTACATGTATGCACATGTACCGGTATGTACATGTACCGGTATGTACATGTATGCACATGTACCGGTATGTACATGTACCGGTATGTACATGTATGCACATGTACCGGTATGTACATGTACCGGTATGTACATGTATGCACATGTACCGGTATGTACATGTACCGGTATGTACATGTATGCACATGTACTGGTATGTACATGTATGTATGTATGTATGTATGCATGTATATATGTACGTGTACATGTATGTATGCAAGTATGTATGTACCGGTATGTATGTAAATGTGACAGTATTTACCTCTCCATGGCCAATGTCCATTGCTTCCAAGTCATCAACACGAGAAATCCTCTCCCTGCGAGATCGCTCTTCCTAGAAAACAAAACCGAGCTGTGACGGTCCATACAGACAAATGGTTTTATGGCATAACTTCACAAACAGGAAGTCTTACCCAAATTATGTCCTCCTTCTCGGTCTCCTGAAGCTGGTAGAGGATCTTTGACAGCTCCTGATCCGACTCCATTTTCCCTATGATACGTTCCTTTTCTGCTTCACTCTGAGCACTCGCCAGCATGGTACAATACTGAACTGTGCGTGTGAAAAACACAAACAATTTCAAAATATTAATTATTATTATTAATAATAATATATCTCCTTCACCGTATTCATCTGAGTGTTCATCTCGTACTTTTCCAAACTGGTCTTCATCTCCTTCCTGCAAACCAGAAAAATGATTACTTTTATAATTTATTTTGAGCACAAACATCTGGATGTTCCAAAGCTTCTGAGGACAAAATTTACAATAACTTTCATCAGTGAAATTCAAAGTCAGGTGAATCTTATTTTCAGTGAGGGTCAGTTCGTTGTGCAGAAAGCTGAGAACAAAAAGGAATATAACATCATGAAAAAAAACCTTTACCTCTTCATCAGATTCAAACTGCACATTCACACCATATGTTTCATCAATGCTGTCATCTGTTAATAAAGGGAAATGTCTTGTCACATTAACAGGAATAAAAATCTTAAAAGAGTATACATAGCTGCACTATAGATATCTCCTAAATTTTCACAAGTTGGCATGAGTTGTCTAAAACGTTCACGTGTGAGAGGGCCTTATAAAACACATTCATTCTGATGTTTAAGATGAATAGATAAATGAGTAAGTCATTTAATGGTGATGGATTTTACTCACATGAATTGTGCCTGCCATTCTTCAAGCTTGAAGATGCTTTTCCAAACAGGGATTTCCTGTAATAACATATTAACCAGACTTGTGGTTATAAATTAGAAAATTAAGAAAAAAACTATTTTAGTTTTACAGTTCGAATTACATTACACATGAGAATAATCACTTATTCATTACATGTCAAGCTCAGATATTTGTGTGGGTCCGAGTACAAATGCAGCTGCCAGGAAAAAGACAAAGAGGAGATATATGGATGCAGTTAGAGAGGACATGAAGGTAGTTGGAGTGAGGACAGAGGATGCAGAGGACAGAGTGAGGTGGAGGAGGATGACTCGCTGTGGAGACCCCTGAAAAGGGAAAAGCCGAAAGAAGAAGATGCTCACCGTTTCACAGGGACCCTTTGCACAGCTAACAGAAGCTAGCTAGTAGTTGTTGAGCAGACTGAAATGGGAGGTTTGCTGGTGGCCTGTCTGATCCGTGATCAACAAGCCAAGGGGCAGCAGAACCAAACGTTTGGTTCAGGTTGCTGTTATTTTTTTAAGTGTTTGCAGTCTGTGCGACTCACTCGTGTATCCTCTTAGCTTAGCTGCTAAGAAGCAACTGGGGGAAGACACCCCGCGTGCCTCCACCTTTCTTTTCCCTGCGACTCTTAACTTCCACGGCACGCGAGAGCACAATTGCCTCAAACGAAAATTTAAAATTATATTGTGGAATATTGCCACTAGCTAGGTTTATGTTAAATATCATTAGTTGGCTAGCTCTACCGTTAGCTAACACGAGCTGAGACAATACCCATATTTCTGCGAGAAATGCACACCAACATCGCCTGTTAAAAAACATTTTAATACCAACTTCATACATTATGATTAAAAAAACATACTTACTGGTATCTGTTACGATATTTCCCAAGAGAAGAGTGAAACGCGCTCAAAAATGAGGCATGCGCAGTGTGCGTGTGTGGTTCTATTCTGAGCATGCGCGAGATGTCTTCTTATCGCGATATGATACGGGATTTGTTCACACTTATCAAAAACTTACTTTTTCTAAATGAAACGAGCTCAAGTTAACTGAGCTACTGAGATTTTTTGACCACAAATTACAAGTAACTTACTAAAAGTGAGTCTTAATCACTATTTGATGAAAACTGATTTAAGTCAATTTACTATTTTTAATTAAATACCATGTTTGCATTTACAGTGAAGAACTGCCTTTAGCTTTTAGCTAGCACGCCTGTATTGTGCTTAGCGCTACGTCAGTGCTTACAGGCCAACGGGTGGGGGAGGGGGTGGTGAGCGCAGTTTATTTTGGGAGGTGAGGCACTCGGTTTTGTTGACGGGGCGGGGCACCCCGCTTCTATAATGGTAGGGGAAACACGGTGAATCATGAATGTAGTACTCTCTACCACCTTGTGGATAGTCTTTTTCCAAATGTCTGTATTCTGCTTCTTCTTTTTTTTCACGTTTTTATTATTATTATTATTTTTTTGTATACTGTAATTAGAACATGATATTGGATGCCTCGAATTTCCCTCCTGGGATTAATAAAGTATCTGTCTGTCTGTCTGTCTGAGATCAATTGAGGCATAGTGGGAAACTGTTATGTGGTCGTATAATTTAAAAAAATTAACTTAATTTTAGAAACCATCAATGGCATGTCATTGTACTAATGAGGAGATGGAAGCTTAATTCTCTGATGGTATGGGGGTACATTAGTGTTTATGGTATGGGTATTTTACACTTCTGGAAAGGGAACATTAATGCAGAATATATACAGTATATACAGTATATATATACTGTAAGTTTTAGAACATGTGCTTCCATCCAGGTGGTCTTTTTCAGGGAAGGCCTTTAATTGAGCTAAAGTACAGAAGCAACATTAATTACCGGGTATTTAGGTAATCAAATTAACAAAAAAAAAAGCTCTCTCTTAAACTTAACTTTTAAAATGAATAGATGAAAGTCTGTTTGAACTGGACTGAAGTGTGTGCCATCAGGAGATTACGTCTTCCACCAAGTGTTTCTTCCATCCCAGACTGGCAGTAGGTTTTTAAGAGTGATTCTGTAACTAATTTATAGCAAGGTGATTAAAATTCTTTGCTTAGACTAGCAAGAACTTTAATATATCGTAGAATGGCTAAAGTTGGCATATGGATTTCATATTTTTGCTAATAATTTCCTTAGATTTTTGAATTGATAAAAAATCATGTAGCCATAACCTTTTTAGGACCTTATGTTAAAACACTCTGATGGCTTAGATTAGTTAACAGTGTAACAGCTTGTACCCAAGTAATAATATTTGGCAGGCATGCTGCAGGGTCTCCGTGGTAACCGTTAGCCGTTGCCCATCAGATTACGAACGATTTACGCCGATGATGGAAGCGACGCTGCTGCAGCTCCACTGGTGACCAGTGCACACTCCGTCATCTCGACAGGTAATTTAGGGCAGACCACACTTATCACATATACACACTCATACACACACAGTCATCACAATGTTGTAAAATTCTACAAAGATTTTGCTGTGTGAAGAAATACTCTTCAAAAAGTGACACACTCAGTTACACCTTGGAGGCTCTTTTTTTATTATAGTAGACCTACTTTTACTCAAACCCATTACTGTACTCAGATCAAGATTGTGTGTGTGTGTGTGTGTGTGTGTGTGTGTGTGTGTGTGTTTGTGTTTATCTGGCTCATCTTGACCCAGTGACACATGTCAAGTTGTCCTTGAGTAGAAGAACCCCACACTTTGTATATAAATGCAAACCTAAAAGCATAAAGGGTTTAAAATGTCAAAATGTAGAGTGAGATATTGTGGCAGTGTAAGTCATCTTCATGGACAAAAACCACATTAGAATTTAATAATGTGTTTGTGTGTGAGACAAACACATCAAGACTAGTCGGTAACATGGCTGCTCTATCTAGATTTTAGTTGTTTGTTTTTGAGAGACCATCTTTTTAAAGCATTTTCATGATGTGATAGTTAATCTGTATTCTAATAATAATAATAATAATAATAATAATGAATTCAATTTATAACGCGCTTTTCATTAGTGAAAATCTCAAAGCGCTACACACATTGAATGTACACACATTCATACACCGGTAGTGGCAGACTACCATGCAAGGTGCTTTCCAGTCCTACCGGGAGCAATTCGGGGTTAAGTGTCTTGCCCAATGACACAACGACACATGGTGTGGGGAACCGGGATTCGAACCGCCAACCTTCCGATCGGGGGACGACTGCCATTACCACTACGCCACAGCCGCCCCATTCTCTATAATGGACAGCAATATGTTCCTCATTGGTGGCATCACACATAATACTCATGCATTTCCCACATGGAGTCAAATGAACAGTCCCTTTAAACAAAACAGTTCAGTGATACATCATTAGCCAAGATGGTGTAGAGGCAGGGCAGCTGGCTTGGGACCCGAAAGTCCCAGGTTCAATCCCGGGTCACTTCATACCTCGCGGTGTCTCTGGGCAGCACACCTCATCCCCAAAATGCCCCCCGGGTGCCTTTGATAGATGCCCACTGCACCACCTGGTGGTGGATGGGTTAAATGCAGAGACTAATTTCGCCATTGTATGGAAACATACAGTGATGACATTGTGTTAAATTATTATTAGTTGCCCCCCTTTTTTCCCCCAGTACAGTCCATTCATCCACGCATGTTGAGAACACAATAACTTGACAAATAAGGGAGGTTCTGACTTCCATGTTGGTGTGTGGCTGAATAGAATAGAATAGAATATATCTTTATTGGCATATTTGCACCAAGGTACAAAGTTTTGCAATTGGCGCGCGCACCATCCGAAGAGGGACGTACGCACGGAAGCCGCAGCAGTATAAAACCGCGCCACCAACAATCAGATATGAAAAAGGAACATACAGTCGGGTAATCAGTGGTATTCAAAAAAGAATCTATCACAATTTGTCTTAGGACACTCCATGATAAAGTCTAAAAAACTCTACCAGCTTTAGCACGAATAAGACAAGACATGTTGCATTTCATGGCAAGCAGGGAGATTGTCCGCGAAAATCATTTCAGATAAGCACAGTCTGTAGATGGCATTCAGAGATGCGACCTGCTTCGCCGAGTGCCGGAAGTAATAAGGTGTAAGAAAGTTTCCTTTCAAAAACTGGGTTGCCATGTACAAATCTAAGATGGCCGCCGTCATATATAAACTATATGAGCTGGATAACTTGAAAAATAAGAAACTGACCAACTTCCTTTTTGGTTTGTGGCTACATCCATGTTTACGAAAGGCTACTTTCAAAAATTGGGCTGACATGTCAAAATCCAAGATGGCCACCACCATATACAAATGTAAACCTGCCACCCTTATTATATTAGGAAACAATGCCTTGTAATTTTTATATCACCTTTCTTATTGAAGTGTAGTTTTTTGAAATTACTGGTGTGGTCAAATATTAATCTATGCTGGCCAAGGCCACCACTTTCCACCCCCTGGCTCCGCCTTTGCACCTGGTAGTGAAATAGCTCCCTCAACTCACCAGGATCCATCACTCTGCACCACCTTGGGCAAGAAAAGAAACCTACGTCTGTTCTTCCACACAGTGTAACTCCTACTTGAATATCTTGCACCAAAAACATTAAAGTTTATTTCATTCTCTGTTCAATTCCAGTACAGAAAAACACTCATCTTGAAAACTACAAACATCCACTATTAAATCTCTCAGCGACAGGGGACATCGGCATACC
This sequence comes from Garcialebias charrua, assembly GCA_038048925.1. Lineage (NCBI taxonomy): Eukaryota > Metazoa > Chordata > Actinopteri > Cyprinodontiformes > Rivulidae > Garcialebias > Garcialebias charrua. Next base: position 11,505 of record JBBPBX010024248.1, on the reverse strand, counting down.
GCTTGTTTAGATTGACCTCGGCTGTTCATGAATCATCTTTAGAACCACACATCCCCAAACAGATGAGATCTTTTGTAAATTAAACCTTACCCTTATCGACTGCTCTGTTACCACCTTTTTGTCCATTCAGAGGCATAATGAAACTTCAAACCTCCTCTCCAATGCCACCTTGTTTTTGTTTTTTTCCCTCCAAAAACACAGATGGAAAAAAGTGTCTCTGTAGAGTGGATAATAATAATAATAATAAAGCAAAGTTTGATACAAGCACCAAATTTGGTATCATGATTTTATTTTATTTTATTGTCAAATCCGAAAATCAGATGGCCTTTTTTCAAGATGGCTGCCAAATTAGCTTAATTTTGCACAGTTATCTAAAAGTAATACAATTGGATTTAAATTTTTGTGTACACTTTTTTTCTGTCGCTATCCTTGTACTAATAACACATACTGTATTAGTAAATTAATAATTGTGTGATTGTAATAATAAATTAACAATTTTTGGATTTTTAAATGGCCAATCAAGAAGAAATGATCAGGAGTCTTGGGAACAAACATTCCATGTTTGTACTTGTATCACGTTGATTTTAGCTGCTAGAAGCACCCATCGCTATAAGGCATTCAAGCACTTTGGTTTGGAGGGATTTTCAAATGCTCCCCATTGACCTTTGGTTTCTCACTCATCTTCACTTGCTTGAACCGCTAACCTTAATGCCTGTCCAAAGATTATAGCTGTCCATCACAGCTCGAGATGATAAATTACCTTGTGTTCTAATTCGAGAATTATGCCAAATTTTATTCTAATTGTTTTCAAATAGATCCATCAATGGTCCTTATAGCACAGTTAGGGAACCATCAATCTAAAAGAAACGTACATGGATTAGACACATCTAGACAATCTGTCATTAAAGAATCTTTGGTAATGACTGGCAGAAACTCTGGCAATGAATTCTTGAGGTTTTTTAAAAATAACTATAGGAGATTGATTCGGCTCATGAACGTAATTCTGGAGGTTTTCTCATAAGGATGCAAAAGAAGGACAAAGCCATCAAGACTCTGAATTAGTTACCTATTAGGTTGGCTTGGGGTTTTAGCCTTGGTTGACTTGCGCAGCTTGTATCAGTTTATTCACGTCATCCTGCCCCACAGTGCTAATTAGCAGTCATTTCTAAGAATCTCAGCTCCTGCTGGATACATTTCACTGAGCAGCTTTCTGCCTCTGTTTACACTGCCTTGCCTTCTCGTATATTTGTGCAAGTTTGATTTGAGCTTTTGTGACGTTAGCGGGTGATTAAATCAATTTGTAATCTGCCAAGCCAAGTTAAAGCTTTGGGTATACCGATGATGCGGTAACAACTTGTTAACACCTGTATGTGATTGTGTTAGGATGCAACAGTAGTTTCCATCAAAGTTTGTGTGAAACAGATGCAGCACAGGAGCTGGGAGAGACTTTAATGTGCACAGTGTAATCAGAAAAATATTGCTTGTATGGGCATGAATGTGTGTCTCAGTGAAATTGTAGCTTTGGTAACTGAATACACAAACAGCTTTCACTGTACGCTTGTTAAAACTTGTCCGTAAAATGACTGAAACATCTGGAAGTCTTGCTTGTTAATGAGTAATTTTTATGGAGAGCACAAACTAGCTTTAAAGATATGCAATCCAGCACTTGGAGTTGTCACGAAGCCATTTAAAGGTCCACTGACATCATCTTTGAACTTTGCATAAAATGATACAGATATATATCTTGTATAATTCAACTATGTTCGTTTTTGCAAACAAAATTATAAATTAATGAAAATTCCTTTCAAACTGAGTTTAAAATTAAAAACCGTGTTTCTTCATGGAAAATCCGACTACACGTGAATGCAACATCTGTGACGTTGCAAGGAGAACGTCTTTAGAACGCCCCTTTTAAATATTCATGGCGAACAAGAAATAAAACGACGAAATTATCAATCTAAGTTATGATTTGAGCGATTTGTCTTCAGTTTGGGAAGCAGAAAGTTAGATGAGCAGAAACAGCAGGTTCTAATTTAGGTCTGCACCCGTATTTTTTTTAGTCTTACCTTTTCAGGAAGCGAGGGAGCTCCGAGGGGGGGGGCAGCTTTATTTATTCCATACTTGACGAAGGTTTACATCTTTTGGGAAAGTGAAAAGGCTCACTTGTTCACTGATGATGTTAGAACACCCAAATGTGACACAACGTAACGGCATTTTTCAAGTTATACAAAAAAAAGGCGATCTGGCAGAGAATACGGTATGAGTTATCCTAGCACGCAGACTGAAGGTCCTCCTACCTACGTCACAGATGTTCCATTCGCGTGTAGTCGGATTTTCCATGAAGAAACACGGTTTTTAATTTTAAACTCTGTTTGAAAGGAATTTTCATTAATTTATCATTTTGTTTGCAAAAATGAACATAGTTGAATGATAGAAGATATATATCTTGTGACATTTCATGCAAAGTTCAAAGATGATGTCAGTGGACCTTTAAAATCCCTTTTAACCACTTTCTCCATAAAGAAGAATCTCTGGGACAGAGGTAAGTGTTTCAGCTGTCTCTGGACTGTGAACATAACAAATAAAATAAAGGTTATAGTTTCAAAGTTCACGTCTTGTGAGCTTGGCAACTTTAACAATAAGTGAGGTACAGACTTCCATTTTGTGTTGTTACATCTAAGCATAAGAAAGGTTCCTTTCAAAAATTGAGTTGCCACATCAAAGTCCAAGATGGGTGCCTCCAACGGGGCAGCTGTGGCTGAGTGTTTGGAGCAGTCACCCTCCGATGAGAGATAGGAGAGTTGGAGGTTTGATTCCATCACTATCCAGTCCATTGGCATCAGAAGCATTTGTAATAGGAGGTGGGGTGGTCCTCCCTTATAAAATTTTGAATCAAGTAGATGCCATTTCTTGCATTCTGGTGTGTTTTAGCGGGTTGTTAAACACCTGTGTTTACCAGCGTAAGTAAACACTTGATTCAATAACTATTTTAGACACATAACAAGAAGTATCCTGACCAACAGCTCTCCTTGTGTGGTTAGAACATGCTCTGCTTCTCTCACGCATCCTAACTACCTCACCCAGTCAACAAATGCCGGCACCAACATATTGCTAAGTTAGCGGCACGCAATACAGACGCGCTAACTAAGATGCTACAGATGTAGCGCTCCGCATCTCTCACACATCCTAACCCCCACCCCAAATCCTGGTCAACAACTGCAGGCACTAACGTAGCTCTAAGCTATCACGCAACACAGAGGTGTTTCCTCCTCCCCCTGCTCCGTCGACAAAAAACTCAGAAGAAATGAGTGCCCTACCAAGGCAGATGACCTCGGGGAAACACTCCATGCAGTGTGTGAGTTATAGGTAACCAGGAAAATACGGAGTGGACTTTGAGTTGTTTGAGTATTCTCCTATTAATCAAGTGGAACGGATTTGTTCATCAAGAAATAGAAGTGCTGGGTGAACTAATATTACATGGTAAATGTCTGTCTGTATATGTGTGTATGTATGTATGTCTTTTTCTTGTGTATTTGTCCTAAACAACTTGGCAACGCAGAAATCAGCTCTGAATGAAAATAAAAATAGCTAATTCCATATATCCAAATAGATGGTTTTCTATTATTGTAAAAAAAAATCACAGAGAATAATCAGTGCTGACTTTATTGACACTTTCCATTACGTTTTACAGCAGTTTGAACATACTTTTTTCCATAAGCAAGCAGTTTTTTGTGACCCGTCTCTGGCAAAATGAGTCACAGTGAGACCTTTTTAATATTTAGTTATCTTTTTTTAAATTCTCCATCTCAGACGCTTTAAAATATTACATAGTTTGTTTAACTTTTTGTAGTTGATCAGCTGACCTGGCAACAAGCTAGATTTGTTTACAAGAAATTTGATTTTTTTTATTGGTCTGGAGTAATGGCATCATGAATTTAGGTCCCATATTTAAGAAATGGGAATTCCTAATCTTTGCAATGACTCCAAATGTTATATGAAGGGATTTTCCTGGCGATACAGCAGTCGACAGAAAAAAAGATCCATTAAAAAAAAAAACATTAATTCTGAAGACATACCTATGAAAAAACATCAAATTCAAAGTACCGGTAGATTAAGAAGATTACAAGTTGTTTTCGTTACTGGGATTCCTAGATTGTGTCTTTATGGACTAACATAAAAAAAACAGTATTTTCAAATTTGTTTCACTGCAACCTGTTCTTTTTCATTTTTAATATAATTCCTTCCATTTACTTTTTATTTTATATGCTTTTTTATGATTGTCTACTATTGACATCTGTGCTCATTGTCTAAAATGGGTCTCTCTTGTAAATGAGTCATCGAGGCTCAGTGAGACTAACCTGTATAAACAAAGGTTGAATTGATTTGAATCCTGACTCATTCTGCCAGCACAGGTCACAACTTGATGTTACAGTTCAGTTTGATCAACCTACACTGACAAAAAACATAAAGTTCAGCGGCAGAACGGAGGAATGTATGCATCTGATAAAAGGTTAAGTGACTGTACTGCAGTGATTACAGTACCAGGTCTAATGGATAACTCGGCAGTACAGTCACTATGCTAATCCCAGGAAAGAAGGGAAAAACATGTTTAAATTCCTGTTTTTATTTATTTATTTATTTATTAGCACTAGGTCAGGATTAGTAATGCCAGAGATGATACCACACATGTTCAGGTAGGGACGGCTCAGGGGACCTGGCTGACTATGGGAGAACCTAGACATAACACAGGCAGTACATAGACAAACGTTATTTGTTAAGGAGTCCTGATTTTTCTTTGAAAGATGACACAAGGGCACTGTTTTAGAAAGGGTAAGGCATGGGAACGTATCACTGACAGCCCTGTGGCATCAGGGTTCACTGGATCTCAACCGGAGGTGACCTAAAGTCCTACCCTATGGTGCCCTACATCCTGATATGATGATTAAGGGACACCAGATCTGGGAAAGTTAACACTGACAAGCTGATGTTAACTTGCAGAGATACAGTGAGCCTGGTGCAGGCTGTTTGTTGTACAAATAAGACATGCTAACACTTGTAGCAAGTTACGAATGTCATTTTGAAATCGTGTTAAAAGTGAAGGCTGTTGCGCCTCTGGTAGACAAAACATGAACATCTGCGATTTTTGCTGCATGGGAAATGTTCATGCAACTGATTCTGTTCTTTTTATTATGATGGGGGAAGTTGTGGATGGTGGCCATTAAGTAACTGTCAGCTTAGTAGTTTGGACTCTATTCTTTTTGTCTTCCTTCATGAAACAGAAAGGGTAAATTGGAAATACAGGTAGTCCCCGACTTACGAGTGCCCTTACATACGAGGTCCCGGACTTACGAGCTGGCGAACGAGCAGTAAATTTGTAAAAAATACAGCACTTTTTTGTGTTTTTAGATGAAAGTGTGTTAGCTAACCGTTTGGAAACACGTTTCTGAGCATGTTCATGAACTAGTATGAATGTTTTTGATGAAAAACGAGTGTTCGTAGTAGCACTAGCTTAAATTTTCCGACTTACGACCGAAAATCCGGACTTACGAGAACACGTGTTTCATGTTCCGACGTACGAATTTTCGTCTTACGAGCGACTCGCAGGTACGGAACTCGCTCGTAAGTCGGGGACTACCTGTACAGTGGTCCCTCGTTTATCGCAAGGGATCTGTACCCTGGCTGAAGCCCCACAATAAGTGAAAAACCGCGAAGTAGAGATAGTACAAGTAGTATTT
>JBBPBX010024247.1:19105-39831 GCA_038048925.1 Garcialebias charrua | reverse complement strand
TGAGCCCGAGTGGGCCATGTTTCGCGCCTCTATTGTCGAGGCAGCTTATCGGAGTTGTGGCCGCAAGGTTGTTGGTGCCTGTCGTGGTGGCAACCCTCGAACCCGGTGGTGGACACCGGCGGTGAGGGATGCTGTCAAGCTGAAGAAGGAGTCCTATTGGGCCTTTTTGGCCTGTGGGACCCCGGAAGCAGCAGATAGGTACCGGCAGTCCAAGCGGCATGCGGCTCGGGTGGTTGCTGAGGCAAAAACTCGGGCGTGGGAGGAGTTCGGAGAGGCCATGGAGAATGACTTCCGTACGGCTTCGAGGCGATTCTGGTCCACCATCCGGCGTCTCAGGGGGGGAAAGCGGTACGCGACCAACACCATTTATGGTGGGGATGGCGTGCTGTTGACCTCAACTCGGGATGTTGTGAGTCGGTGGGCGGAATACTTCGAAGACCTCCTCAATCCTACTGGCACGTCTTCCACTGAGGAAGCGGAGCCTGGGGATTTTGGGTCGGGCTCTCCAATCTCTGGTGCTGAGGTCGCCAAGGTGGTTAAAAAGCTCCGTGGTGGCAGGGCTCCGGGGGTGGATGAGATTCGTCCTGAGTTCCTTAGGGCTCTGGATGTTGTGGGGTTGTGTTGGCTTACGCGACTCTGCAATATCGCGTGGACATCGGGGGCAGTTCCCTTGGATTGGCAGACTGGGGTGGTGGTTCCCCTATTCAAAAAGGGGGACCGTAGGGTGTGTTCCAACTATAGGGGGATCACACTCTTAAGCCTCCCTGGTAAGGTCTATTCAGGGGTTCTGGAGAGGAGGGTCCGTCGGATAGTCGAACCTCGGATTCAGGAGGAGCAGTGTGGTTTTCGTCCTGGTCGTGGAACACTAGACCAGCTCTACACCCTCAGCAGGGTCCTGGAGGGTGCGTGGGAGTTTGCCCAACCAGTTTACATGTGCTTTGTGGACTTGGAGAAGGCATTCGACCCCGTCCCTCGTTTCCGGTGAGAGTTGGACTCCGCCAAGGTTGCCCTTTGTCACCGATTCTGTTCATAACTTTTATGGACAGAATTTCTAGGCGCAGCCAAGGTGTTGAGAGGATCCGTTTTGGTGGCCTTAGAATCGCTTCTCTGTTTTTTGCAGATGATGTGGTCCTATTGGCTTCATCAGATCGTGATCTACAGCTTTCGCTGGAGCGGTTTGCAGCTGAATGTGATGCGGCCGGGATGAGGATCAGTTCCTCCAAATCCGAGGCCATGGTCTTGAGCCGGAAAAGGGTAGCATGCCTTCTCCGGGTCGGGGAGGAGGTCCTGCCCCAAGTGGAGGAGTTTAAGTATCTCGGGGTCTTGTTCACGAATGAGGGAAAACTGGAGCGTGAGATCGATAGGCGGATAGGTGCAACGTCCGCAGTGAAGCGGGTGCTGTACCGGTCTGTCGTGGTGAAGAGAGAGCTGAGTCAAAAGGCAAAGCTCTCAATTTACCGATCGATCTACGTTCCCACCCTCATCTATGGTCATGAGCTCTGGGTTATGACCGAAAGAACGAGATCTCGGATACAAGCGGCTGAAATGAGTTTTCTCCGCAGGGTGTCTGGACTCTCCCTTAGAGATAGGGTGAGAAGCTCAGTCATCCGGGAGGGACTCGGAGTAGAGCCGCTGCTTCTCCACATCGAGAGGAGCCAGTTGAGGTGGCTCGGGCATCTGGTTAGGATGCCTCCTGGACGCCTCCCTGGTGAGGTGTTCCGGGCATGTCCCACCGGGAGGAGACCCAGAGGAAGACCCAGGACACGCTGGAGGGACTATGTTTCTCGGCTGGCCTGGGAACGCCTTGGGATTCCCCCAGAGGAGCTGCTCCAAGTGGCTGGGGAGAGGGAAGTCTGGGCCTCCCTACTTAGGCTGCTACCCCCGCGACCCGACCCCGGATAAGCGGAAGAAGATGGATGGATGGATGGATCAGGAAGTGAAATAAAAACCAACAATATTTCTAAGCCTAAATGTTTTATAAATAGAAACATTAAATTTTAAAATAAGAAGTGAAAACAGTCAATCATTTTTAAACATTTCAAATTAACCTGTGTCTAATTTTTTCAAAAATGTAAAAAAATATTTTTTTTACAGGGTTACAGTACTTTCAGATCAAAATGGATGGCTGGGTTAGGTTTGGAGACAACTCACCACTGAAGGCGACTTGGGTCGTGTTCTTCCAAATCTGTGGAAAAGAGCAAGGACAGGAATGTGCAATCTCAACCTTATTTTAAAAGTTTGTGGGTGGAAAGTGTGTCAATATACCACATTCACCAACAGAGACATTGAACATTCTTGTTTAGACAAATACCCATGAAGCAGGTGTGAAATGTGGGGCCTTTGCACATTCTCCATCAGCAGTAGATTAATATTACCCTACTGCTTAGTTCTTGTAACATTAACATTTATCTTTGTGTGACCACAGCCAATGCTGACAGATATAGGAGGGGGAAATGTTTGTTTTTTTAAGCACGATTAAAAAAAAGTCATTAATGATGGGCAGTATAGGGGATAATTAAGTTTCATCGTTTAATGTTAAACATATTTCTGAGACATTTTAGGCTTAGTGGCCTAACAGAGCAGACAAAAACATTAAACTCCAGCTCTTTTTTTCCAACCACCTCATTTAGCAGACCATCACAACAGTCCAGTGTTAGCGCGGGATAGCTAGCTAGCATGCGTTCTGCTCCGGTCCGGTAGCTTGCAGTCCGAGCTAGCTAGCTAGCTAGCTCGAAAAAATCGGCTCGAAATATACAGCTCGAAAATATCGGCACAGCTAGTAAGCCGTTGGTAAATTCTGCTGTTGACTGTATGCCCCAAAATAATCGTTCAAAGTTTGTCACGGGTTTATTAACTAATGTGATTTACAAAACTTTACTTACCGTTGTTGTAGCTAAATTCAGCCCGCGCAAAGCCTCAAAGACGATTACGAATCCACTTCACGCATGCGCAGACCGTTCTTCTTCTTTTTCTTCTTCTTCTGTGAGGTTTTACGGCAGTTTACAACCTTCCGGTGTATTACCGCCATCTATTGGATCTAATGCGCACACCGTTCACCATACAAAAAAAAAAAAGAAGAAAAAAAAAGTTCCGAAAAGACGTCGGGAGAAAATAAAAAGGGTTGAAGAACTCAAACATTAGATTCATAGTTGAGGTTTCAACATTGCATCATTATTTATGTGTCAACACTTTTCCAACGGTTAATTAATCAACATTGATTTAAAAGCAGCATAAAGACTTTTCTTTTTAAGCAAGCCTATTCTGCCTCCACATGATTTTAGCTGATATCATTATTGATTTTACTTGATTTTATCACTTGTTTTATTTTATTTATTTTTAAGCAAGCCTAATCTGCATCCACATGATTTTATCTTTGATCTTAGTCGATACTATTGTTGATTTTATTTGATTTTATCACTTGTTTTATTTTGATTTTTGCTTTGTTACACTTTGTAGCACTTTGAGCTTTTTATTAATGAAAAGTGCATTATAAATTGAATTCATTATTATTATTATTATGATTGGATGTTGGAACAAGGTTATTTTTCAACTAACTTCCAGCAAAATCTTTTAGTCACGTTTGTGAAAAATAATGTTGATAATACAGAAAACTCAAAACTGGTTTATATTTCAAAGGTGAATCCATAGTGAGTTAACAACACCATTTCAATGGTTTGGTGTTCAACATGTTGAATGAATGTTTTTTCTTAAACTGACATTATTTCAACCATATTTAAACGTTTAATGTCGGTCGAATGCCAGCTGGGAACCGGTATTCGAACCTCCAACCTTCTGATCGGGGGACAACTGCCATTACCACTACACCACGGCCGTTTAATCTTTCCTAACCACATATTTATTTTATTAAAATCAATTATATGTTAAATTATATGTTAAAATAAATATGTGAAATGAACCTGCATTATTTGTCTATTTAATATAAACTGCACAGTAGGTATGTTTATGTAGTATTCAGCCTTGGAAAAAAATACAATGTAGAAAATGTTAATGAACTATTCGTTTAAAGAAATTGTAATAGGACAATGGAGTCTGTCCAAAATTAAACAGAACCTGTATAAAAAATAGAATGTTTAATACTTTGAGTGGGCATGCTAATCAAAGAAGCAGATTTGTCTTAATTCAAGTTACCGTATTTTCTGGTGTATAGGTCGCACCTGTGTATAGGTCGCACCATCCAATTATCACCAATAGATTGGAAAAATCCCTAGATAGGTCGCACTGGTGTATAGGTCGCACCTACGTTTAGCTCTGCTGCAAATGTCTGCCACAGGAGCGCACAGCAAGGCTTTTAAGAAGATTAACACTTAAAAACAATTATTTGTTTGATAAAAATTATAGCAAATATGTGTCTGAGCTGAACTTTTCCTTAATAAATGAACGTAATTGTGAAATGAGCTGGATTTAAAAATTTGTTTCGCCGAAAGTGATAACAAGCCATATATAGGTCGCACCTGTGTATAGGTCGCAGGCCTTGAAAAAACCATAAAAAGGTGCGACCTATACACCGGAAAATACGGTAGTTTGTTATCTTGAAACAAGATTTTTCACGTTTTACAAACCTCACGACACTGCAAATGTTAATGAAATGTCAAAAATGCTTGTTTCAAATAAGAAATGACTCAAAACAAGATATTTTCAAGACTTTTTGCCTTATCAAGATTTTCAAGATGCATTGTCTCAAAACAAGTTATTATGTCTTACTTAGATATATGTTTTTGACTTATATTAAGTGTGATAAGAGGTTTTGACTAGAAATTAGAAAATTAGACTTGGTAAGATTTTACGTTTTTGCAGTGTATTATAATGATGATCAATTTCCATCCATCCATCCATCCATCTTCTTCCGCTTATCCGGGGTCGGGTCGCGGGGGTAGCAGCCTAAGTAGGGAGGCCCAGACTTCCCTCTCCCCAGCCACTTGGAGCAGCTCCTCCGGGGGAATCCCAAGGCGTTCCCAGGCCAGCCGAGAAACATAGTCCCTCCAGCGCGTCCTGGGTCTTCCTCTGGGTCTCCTCCCGGTGGGACATGCCCGGAACACCTCACCAGGGAGGCGTCCAGGAGGCATCCTAACCAGATGCCCGAGCCACCTCAACTGGCTCCTCTCGATGTGGAGAAGCAGCGGCTCTACTCCGAGTCCCTCCCGGATGACTGAGCTTCTCACCCTATCTCTAAGGGAGAGTCCAGCCACCCTGCGGAGAAAACTCATTTCAGCCGCTTGTATCCGAGATCTTGTTCTTTCGGTCATAACCCAAAGCTCATGACCATAGATGAGGGTGGGAACGTAGATCGATCGGTAAATTGAGAGCTTTGCCTTTTGACTCAGCTCTCTCTTCACCACGACAGACCGGTACAGCGCCCGCTTCACTGCGGACGCTGCACCTATCCGCCTATCGATCTCACGCTCCAGTTTTCCCTCATTCCCACTAATGAAGATCTTTCTATTTTACATTTAAATTGTAGAAGTTTAAATGCAAACATATCCAACATTTCAGATTATTTAAAAGGATTAAATAAAACTTTCAAAATAATAACATTATCTGAGACTAGGGATGGGGCAGATCCGATCCAGTATCGGTATCGGTATCCGATACCAGCATAATTTAAGTATCGGATATCGGATCCAACCTGCCGATATTTCCGATCCAGCTTCAAAGAGCACTTGTGTTCCATCATATTCTGTGACTGCCGTCTTAACATTATGTGAGTTAAAACCAATGAAGACACTCACAACAGGAAACTCACAAACTTTAACAGTATAGTCTTTATAGTATAGAAAACATTCCAAAATACACATAACTTTATAGTCTCAGTACAAATATTTCATTATACAGATTCACATACCTGAACAGTATCGGATCGGAAAAGTATCGGTATCGGTCGATACCCAGTTCTTAAGTATTGGTATCGGATCGGAAGTGAGAAATGTGGATCGGTGCATCCCTATCTGAGACATGGTTAAATGAAGGAAATATAAATAATGCTTTCATTGAAGGGTATGAGTTATATCATATGAATAGAAATAACAAAAGAGGTGGAGGAGTGGCTATATTTATAAACAATGAAATAAAATGTAAATTGATTAGCGAAATGTCAATAATTGTGGACAATATGTTGGAAATGATAACAATAGAGATAATAAAGGGGCGGCCGTGGCACAGTGGTAATGGCAGTCGACCCCCGATCGGAAGGTTGGAGGTTCGAATCCCGCATCCGCCCACCATGTGTCGTTGTGTCCCTGGGCAAGACACTTAACCTAAATTGCTCCCGGTAGGTCTGGATGGCACCTTGCAAGGCAGGCTACCACTACCAGTGTATGAATGTCTGAATGAATGGGTGGATGGTTGGTATTGTAAAGCGCTTTGGGGCTCCTCACAGGGGGCTGGAAAGCACTATATAAATAAGCTCCATTTACCATAAAAAATAATGAAAAGAATATCGTGATAAGTTGTGTACGTATATCGATCTCCATCCTCAAATATTGAGCTGTTTACTGATAAAATGTCAGGGTTACTGGAAAAGAGTGGAAATAAAAAAGTTTTTTATGTGGAGATTTCAACATTGACTTGGGAATTACAGTACCACTGATTCAAGGGACATCAGTACATTCATAAATTGAATGTATAGTTTAAATTTTCATCCGTTGATATCAAATCCTACAAGAATTACAACTCAAAGTGCTACGATAATTGATAATATTTTCACAAATGTAACAGATGGCGATGTGCTGAGTGGTATTTTGAAGACTGATCTTAGTGATCACTTACCAGTTTTCACTATTTACAAGAATGATGATGGTATAATTAAAACAATTACAAGAAAGAACAAAATAATAAACACATCAAAAAAAGCATTAGACAAATTAAAAGATGATTTGGATAAACAAAAATGGGATAATGTGTATGTAGATGATGTGAACAAATCCTATGATGCATTTATGACGATTCTGGAGGTCTTGTACAAAAAACATTGTGTGCAAAAGAATTATATAAAGAAAAATACAGTGGATCATCCATGGATGACCAAAGGACTAAGAAATGCATGTAAAAAAAAGAATCATCTGTATTCATGTTTCTTGAAATCTAGAACTCAAGAGGCTGATGAGAAATATAAAAAGTACAAAAACAAATTGGTTGGGATCATAAGGAAACACAAGAGGGAAAATTACAGTAAAGCATTACTTAAATGTAGTGGTGATATGCGTACGACATGGAGGGTAATGAATACTGTTTTGAAAATGCATAAAGTGAGAATGGGGCTTTCACAAAATTTTATAGAGAATGATGTGGAAATTCATGACGATGGTGAAATTGTAAATGGATTTAATAATTATTTTGCAAATGTTGGGTCTAGCCTTGCAGCTATGATTCCTAAAGTGGACACAAATGTGAGTTATTTAAGAAATGGTTGCGTTAATAGTATGTTTTTGTGTGGAACAGATAAGGAGGAAATAATGAAGATCGTTAATAAATTTGCCAGCAAAAGATCAAAGGACTGTGAAGATATGGATATGGTGCTTGTAAAGGAAATAATAAGTCATGTGATTGAGCCATTTGCATACATTTGTAATTTATCATTTTCTAAAGGAATATTCCCAGACAGAATGAAAATAGCTAAAGTAGTTCCATTGTTTAAAAATGGAGACAAAAGTGTATTCAGTAATTATAGGCCTATATCTTTGTTGCCACAATTCTCTAAAATTCTCGAGAAATTGTTTATGGCCAGATTGGATAAATTTCTTGACAAAAACAATATTTTAAGTAATAATCAACATGGTTTTAGATCAAATCGTTCAACATCTTTGGCCCTTATGGAGTTAATTGAACAAATTACTACAGCGATTGATAAGAAACAACATTGTATAAGTATATTTGTGGATTTAAAAAAAGCATTTGACACTATTGATCACACCATTCTGCTTGATAAATTGAATCAATATGGTATAAGAGGTCCTGCTTTACAGTGGATAAGCAGTTATTTGAGGGATAGAAAGCAGTTTGTACAGATGGATGAAATGAGATCAAATTTGTGCAGAACTTCATGTGGAGTACCACAAGGTTCAGTACTTGGACCTAAATTGTTTATTTTATATGTAAATGATTTAACTGAAGTATCTGACATTCTCAAAAGTGTTCTATTTGCTGATGATACAACTTTTTTTTGTTTAGGTAAAGATATGGAACAAATGTTTGAGTTGATAAACAAGGAAATTGTTAAAATACAGGATTGGTTTGAATTAAATAAGTTATCATTGAATGTTGATAAAACTAATTTCATGATATTTAGTAAAAAAAGATACCTATGGATTTTTCTTTCAAAATTGATGGCGTTAAGATAAGTAGAGTGAATGAAGTAAAGTTTCTGGGTGTAATTATTGATGATAGACTGTCATGGAAACAGCATATCAATCATGTAAAAAGTAAAATATCTAAGTCCAATGCAGTATTGTATAGAGTAAGGGACTTTTTGAACAATGATGCTTTATATTTACTTTATAATACACTTGTAGTCCCGCATTTAACTTATTGTGTCAATGTTTGGGGTACAGCGTGTAAAACCATAACAAAGCCTGTTTTTATTTTGCAAAAAAGAGCTGTAAGAATTATAACGAGAAAGAGTTATTGTCACCCTTCTAACGTTCTGTTTTGTCAATTGAAATTACTTAAGTTTTATGATTTGGTGGATTATAATATTTTTCTACTTATGTTTAAAGCTCAGAATCACTTGCTACCATCAAACATTCAAGCATATTTTGTAAAAAGGAAGAGTAGTTATGATTTGAAGGGAATAGATATTTTTGTTAAACCTAAGTATAGGACCAGTTTAAAGGGTCGGTCTACTACAATTCTGGGAATTGGTCTGTGGAATGGTTTGGAGGATGATGTAAAGCTAGTAAAGTCAATGTTAATATACAAGAAAAAGATCAAAACTATTTTGTTGGAAAGATATATATATATATAACTGATTTATGTTTACTATGTCTACTATGTAAACATGAAATTTTGATGAGCTAAGCATTTGCTGTATTATATGAATGATTATTGTTTGAATTGATAGTTAGAATTGATTTTGTCTAAGAGGGAGCAGATATGATAAGAAAATTTTTCTTCTTCTGCTTCCCTTCATTTTATGTTTTTTTTTTTTTTTTTTGAAAATGTGTTTGTGTTTTTTTAAATGGAAATGAAAATGAAATGAATAAATAAACGAAACGAAAATGTTATCTGAGCCAGTAGCGGTTGAATGAGCGCGCGCCAGCGGCTCGCTTTCAACGATGAGCTGCTTCGGCCGCAAGCTCCCGTAGTTTTCCTGGTCCGTGCACGCAGGAAGCTGGCGATGGGAATCGCCACCAGCTGAAGACAACGAAGCAGAACGCAGGGCTTTGAGCTTCACCCGCCGGCCAGCCCGTTTCCCACGTTTCCGCCGTTGTCTGGATCGATTGCTCCGTGCAGGCAGGTGAGGAGCGCAGCGGAGATAAACAAGCAGGTCATCCGCTAGCAGCGGGGGGACAGGGGGTCTCCCAGAGGTACGCTCATACTGGCCCAAATAAGCGACATCAGCGGCAGAAAAACGCAGATCCAAGAGCTGTTGCCGATCATACACCAGCAGTGTATTTATGTCTCCAATGAAAAACGAACAAAATACAAAAAATCTGAACACCATCAACAGAGGTGGATATGCAGCCATGCACACGGGTGCCATCTTACCGGAAAATCCTACTACCGGAAGTAGTTCTGGTCTGGTTCTGATTGGCTCTCTTTAGCCACTGAGAGCTGAAGTCACCATGAATAAGGACAAAACTTTTTAGTCAGGTTTGGATCGGATCAAAACTTTCCCTCGATTTCGGCAGAACGCAGTGGCTGGAAGCACTGTTGGTTTCTGGGTAATGTAGCTCTTTTGACTGGCAATACAGTATAGGCTTATTAAAAGAAAACTACAAAATGACAGTGCCTGTCCAAAGTTTTTTTCCCTTAACTTTTTATCCCGTACCATCCTCATGCGTGTAATATTAAAGTTGACAATCATTGAAAAACTGCAAAAGAGCGAGTCTGTGAAAGTCAAACCGCGAAGTAGCGAGGGACTACTGTATAGACATTTCTGAGTTTGCTCATGTTGATAAGCTGCATTGGCTGTGGTTCATAGGATATTTTGCCAACAGAGCAGCAGATGCTCACATGAATAAAGGGAATTACATCATAGATAGTCTTACCGCCATAAAAGATGGACGATAATAAACATGGGTGAATAAATAAAATTTTGAGAATATCATGATCTGTGCATTTTGATTATTCTTTGATGGTTTTGTTTTGGGATTTATTTTCCCTTGTTGTTTAGATTTGATCTATGTGTTTTAGGATCTTGATGTTTGAGTTGCCAAGATGGTGTAGAGGCAGGGCAGCCGACTTGGGACCCGAAAGACCCAGGTTCGAACCCCGGTCACTGCATACCTTGTGGTGTCTATGAGCAGCACACCTCATCCCCAAATTGCTCCCCGGGCGCTCAATAGCTGCCCACTGCCCCACCTGGTGGTGATTGGGTTAAATGCAGAGACAAATTTCATCTTGTATGGAAACATACACAGATGACAAAATGGGACATTATTATTATTATATTACCTTATTTTCTGGCCTTTAAGTCGCTCTGCCCCATAAGTCGCTTTAGTCCAATACTGTATGTCCAATAAATTGAAAAAAATCCATAAATATGTCGCTTCGCCCCATTAGTCGCATCTATTATGCGTAACTGCTGACGCGTTGCGTATGTTACGCGTTACCGCCGACAACCCGAAATGTGGGCTGGTGCTTTGTCCTGCTGCAAATGGCAGCCACTTGAGCGTGCATGGAAGGACTTTAACAAGATCAACACGGTAAAAATAATTATTTGTTTGCTGAAAATTATAGCAAAAATGTGTCTTAGCATAACCTTTCCTTAATAAATGCACGTAATTGTCAAATCAGCTGGATTTAAAAAGTAGTTTCGCTACGTGCACCCACGCGGGTGGGAACGATGCATTTCTTTAAAATTTAGCAAGATAAACACTTTAAAAAATATATTTGTTGGCTGACATTATAGCAAAAGTGTTTCTGAGCTTAACCGTTCCTTAATAAATTCACCTAATGGTCAAATCAGCTGGATTTAAATTGTTTCGCTTTGACGTCTTCCAAACGGTTGCGTGCGCTGTGAAAATAAATAATAAATAAATCGAATTTTAGCTCAAACATCTCCTATAGCTAATAGGTTGTAAATGTCCATCCAGTGATTACTTTCTGTAATTTCAATCAAAATCTGTCGTGTGGTTCATGAGCTATTTTGCTAACAAGGTAACAGTAGTTCAGATCTCCAGAGAGCAGGAGGCCGTGCTGCGGCACAGTGAGGCCGACCAGAGGAGGCTTCTGTCGGACACATGAGCTGGGAACGGTTGGTGGACCCTAGCGGCCGAAAGTGGTACTGCTCCATTTTTTTCGTCTGAATGAATGGAAAAGGTCATATCTCAGCCAAAATTTGGTCTAAAAATACAGGAAAAAATCCATAAATATGTCACTTCGCCCCATAAGTCGCAGGACATGAAAATTAGTTTAAAAAAACTGCGACTTATAGGCCGGAAAGTTCAGTTCCCCGCTCATGCCCCGCCCACTCTCACCTGATCCTTGTTGTCTTCTCCCTGGTGTTTGGGATTCTACCTCGTTAGAGTTTCTCTATATTTGTTGTTTATACATTGTACTGAACATCATTTGGGTGTCATCGTGGTCCTTGTTATTTCCAACCTTCTGAGTTTTTATGTGTTTCCTGTCTGCCATGTCAGCACTTTCATTTCTAGTTTTGTTAATAAAACTGTTTTGTCTAAAGACCTCTGTCCAGTCTACATTCTGGGTCCTAGCCCTCCACTAACTGTCTGACTGAAGCATAAATAAATGTACAATCTAACATATGTTTGACACTTTTTATGATGAATCTGCTCAGGAGCTTCCAGTCCTTCAGTTAAAACAGATAAATGAAGAGAGAGGAGGTCAGGATGGAGTGAAGGCAGAAGTGAAAGGTTGAACACATCATTTCTCACCTCTCCTGTTGGAAACATCAAGTCTGTGGCAGCTTAGTATCATCTTGTGATGATTTACTGAAACAGAAAATAATTCTGCTGGTAAATAACCAGGAAATATTGTCTGCAAAGACAATGTTTCAGAATAGACACGTTTTCCATAATAATGATTTTTCTTTGTGAACATCATAATACTTTTGTTGAAATGGACATTTAAACCACAACCTGTGAAGAAAACGATCCATCCTCCACTTGTAGAAAAAACTAGTGTATTTTTTATTATTTTAATTTTTTTTACATGTTCCTCTTAGCAGTCGTCTCTTGTGATTTATAAAACTAGAGAAAAGGGTAAGCTCACACCCGTACACAAAAGCTCAACCCTGATAGTGCAGCGCCTGAAGCCACGGTGTGTGTGTGTGTGTTGTTTGTGTGTGTGTTGTTTGTGTGTGTGTGGGATGAGTGCCAGTCTTGGCATGGCTGGATGCCTGTCTGTTGGCCTCCTGAGAGGGGACCAGGGGCACAACAAATTGGCACACTACACTTCTAAATCCCACCTGCGTGTGTTTGTGTGGAGAGCAAACTAATATCTGTGTCCATGCATGTGTGTGTGTGTGTGGGTTTTTTTCTGCACAGAGAAGGCATACATGTTGTGTTTGAAACCTTCTGGCTGAGAGCAGCATCAGCTGTGGATTTGATGGAGAGAACTTTACAATTCTCCAGATTGTGTGTGTGTTTTTTTTTAACGTTGTCTCTTTATTTGACCCTTTTAGTCTTCACTTGTTCAGACGTCCTCTTGGCTCCTTTAACTTTCACACACTTTAGTTTGTAACAGCAACCAAATACTGTAATTTGCACATTTCAACCTAAGCTGAAGCTGTATCTGTACAAGCTGCACCTTGAAGGAATTTCTTGCAATGATTTGCATTGAGACTCCATTCGTCCATCCTCCCCCACCTCCTTTTCAGGTCAAGGGGCAGTTGGAGCCCATCTCCAGCTGTCAGTAGTCGTGTTTCCATCTATTTTCAATTTAAATTTTGAGCAAATGTTTGAAATTTCGCTAAAATGTAAATAAAAATTAATGCGAATCAGAAGTGTTTCCATCAACTGGCTTGAAGCGCATCCACCAGGCCACGCAAAGCGGCATTACGTCAGACGTCAGCGTTACGCATGTCTACAGTAAACAGGAAGTAGCGGTTGAAAACAGGACCCGACCACACATCTCGGCAAAATGGAGAGAATATTTCAGGTATGTGTTGCTATCGGGCAAGTTGTATTTATTCTGTCATGCCAACTAGTTTTAGCGATGTTACATGTTGTCCGGAGACGAAGTCACGTGACGTGAATGTTCGCTACGGCAGAACTGAGTCGGCAAATCTGTTTCCATCTCTCGTTTTGCGCATCGGCTCTGATTCGAAAAACCCAAAAACCACCTCAAGCGAGCGTATCAACTTTTTTGCGAATTAGAGGAAGTTAATTCGAATCGTGCCGTTTCCATTCAGCTTTTCTGATGCGATACTTGAAAATGCGCATCAAGAAACCTTGATGGAAACACGGCTTGTAAGGATTGGCTCCGTCCCCTCCTTACATCCTGTCTGTTCCTCTGTTGGTCAGTCAGCTCAGCGTCTCAGGTGTTTGTGTTCATCGTTAATTAAGCCGTGTATATCAGTCAGCATTCGTGTGTGTCTCATTGTCGGGTCATTAGCCGTGTTTCCATCAAGGTTTCTAGCTGCGCATTTTGAAGTATCGCAGCAGAAAAGCTTAATGGAAACGGCAAAATCCGAATTTACTTCCTCAAATTCGCCAAAAAGTTTATACGCTCGCTTGAGGTGGTTTTTGGGATCTTCGAAAATGAGCAGATGCGCAAAACGACAGATGGAAACAGATTTTCCGACTCAGTTCTGCCGTAGCGAACATTCACGTCACGTGACGTTCAGCTGTTTCCGCTCCGGACAACATGTAACATCGCTAAAACTAGTTGGCATGACAGAATAAATACAACTTGCCCGATAGCAACACGTACCTGAAATATTCTCTCCATTTTGACGAGATGTGTGGCCGGGTTCTGTTTTCAACCGCTACTTCCTGTTTACTGTAGACATGCGCAGTGCTGACGTCTGACGTAATGACGCTGACGTCTGACGTAATGACGCTGACGTCTGACGTAATGACGCTGACGTCTGACGTAATGACGCTGTGCGTGGCTTGGTAGATGCGCTACAAGCCAGTAGATGGAAACACTTCTGCTTCGCATTAATTTGTATTTACATATTTGCGAGATTTCAAAAATTAGCTCAAAATTCGAAATGAAAATGGATGGAAACACGTTTCTGTCCCTGTTCCCTGGTGTGTCGTTCCCCAGCTCCTTGGTCTGTGAGTACATCTCGTCTACATGTTTGGGTTTAGTGTTTAGTGTTAGTATTCCAGCCACAGTAGAGCGTCCGTATTGTTTTATAACTGCCACGTCAGTTGTTTTGTTTTCTCCTTAATAAAGTGTTTTGATTTTACTCATGTCTCTGGAAGTCCACCTGTCTGTGCCACGGGACTCATCCCTCATACCACACCGTACCGTGACACGGCTAGTGTACAAGAAGCAAGGGACACCCTGGACACTTCACAAGTCCATCATAAGGACACATAAAGACAATAGAGACAAGCAACCTAAGACTCTCACACCTTGGGCCTTTGAGTTACCAGCTACCCTGGCACGCATGTTTTTGGTCTGTGGGGGGAGGGAAGGCCGGGAGGCGGTGACCTTCTTGCTGCGAGGTGACAGCTCTAACAACAATACGGACAGCAGCAGTTTGATCACAAGACTGTGATTATTAGACAACAAAATCAGGTTTGGATGTCTGGCTCTGTCCTCAAGTGGTTCTCATGTTACCTGTCTGACCAAAGCTTTTGTGATTTTGCATGTAGGATTATGCCAGAGGTAGCCTTGTGGCATACCTCAGGTCTCTGTTCTTGTACTTATTTTATTTATATTATTCAACAAGTTCTCCTTTACTTCGAAGACATCAGGGAACAACCAGAACTTCAGTGTTTTCACTTTTAACAACACCTACATTTTCTATTTTGTTCCACTTCTGAAGTACTTCTTTTAGCACTAACTACTGATAGAATCAGCAAAACATTTAAAAGCTTTAGATGCTCACAAAGAGGAGGAATGCTAAGAGAAGAATGAAGGACAGCAGAACAAAGAGCAGAGGACAGAAAGCTCCGGCAGAGAGGGAGAGACAGAGAAGCAGGCACAGATAATCTGCAAACTCAAAAGAAGGGAATGTCATTGATCTCCCAGAGGACAACACAATACTGTACACTGCACATGTTAGCAACATACACCCACACACATATACCCCCCCCCCCACACACACACACACACACATACACACAGAATCCACAATTTGGTTATTCAAAAGGCCTCTAGTCTATAAGTACTGAGCACACCACATCCTTCCTGAACTCTAATATTAATAAAATCATTTCTGTGTTCCAAACCCTGTTAATTAATCATTGCCAAAACACTCATGCTCATTCATATGGTGTGGGCTTTTCTGAAATAAGTTATATCCTAGTAAATAAGCACCTTGATAACAGTTTATCTGTTTTAGCTGTGCTCTAGAAATAAAGATGACTTGACTTAAATGGAGATAATAGAACAAAGCAGCGACTAAGAGCAGTAAAGAGGAAAATAATTATTTGATTCTACAGCTGGTTTTGTAACTTTGCTCACACAAAACATCCATCCATCCATCCATCCATCCATCCATCCATCCATCCATCCATCCATTATCTTTAGCCATTTCTTCCTTTTTGTGTTATTGGTGCCGATGTTCAGCTATCACTGTGCGAGAGGTGGGGGACACCCTGGACAGGTTGCAAATCACACACTTACAAAACAATAAAAAAATATATAAGTCTCAGTTTTAACAGTGAACACCAAGTAAATGTCAGAAAATACCCATTATAAACAACATATATAAAATTCTAATTTATTTGCGAATCAATCCAGCAAATCGGTATTTGACCCAAGTATTGAAGCAGAGTGCTGTTACACTATACTGTATGGGCACATAATTAATCAATTACAGACACTCCAGATCCCCAAACAGATACTTAAAGAAAAAGAAAAAAACTATAAGTACACCCCACCCCAGCTTTTCTTGTTTTGGGGAGCTGAAGCCAGCAGGAACAGTTTCACAGAAGCTGCCAAGTTTTATTTTGGTTACCAGCATCTGCACACTAGCAGTGCATGAATTTAAGCCCCACATCCACCCCCGCACACAATCATGGTGTTACATGGCCTTTCTTTTAAACATGACATAACTATTTAGAGCTAAACTAATTAGAAAATGAATATTTGGAACCTGTCCACAGGGAAGCTGGTCCCTTTTTGGCTTCGCCTTCTTAGTCCACATCTGAGGTCTGTTCACACAGTATTGAGCTTAACTTATATGTACAAAGCCCAACTGTTGGCAGAACCAGTTTCTTTCATTCCAGCCGCTCCACCACCACGACCAGTACCAAAGAGCTGCCAAACGACGTCAGAGACAAGATAGTAGATCAAATTGAACATCAAGATGTTAAACAAGAAGCTTAGTGAGAAGGAGAAGACTGTGCAATAAGTTAACAAATAATGTTCAACTTTGGTCTGGAGCTCCATACAAGACCTTATCCAACGGGTTGAGGTTGATGATGAGAAAGTTATTGGACCAGCCCACACCTACACAGGAGAAGCTTGATGATCTGAAAGCAGTCTGTACCACTGCACCATTGGTAACACAATGCACCACAACGGGCTGAAAACACACGTAGATGTCCTAATGTGTCCAATAAACATGAGTGCACGATTAGACTGCGGGATGTTAGTTTTTACAACTACCAGCTGACTAGTAAGCTTGCAAAAAAATACATATATATATTTTTTTTTGTTGTTGTTTTGTTTGTTTTTGTTTTGTTTTTAGAAATAAAATAATTTGGCCACTGGTTATTTTTGTTAAAGTTCTCTCTAAGGCAGAAATAAACCATGAAAAATGAAGCAGCTCCCAAAAAAATAAAAAAAAATAAAAATAAAAACACCATCAGGGTCTGAAACAGAACCCCGTCATCATGGGACAGACACAGACAGCAATCGATCATCGCCGTTTCATTTCATCTAAATATTTACAGCCTGACCTGTCAATTCAGAGAGACGGTGAGTGAGGGACAGTGAAAGACAAAAGGACAGCCTCACAGAGACACCCCACACATGATGTGCTCCCTGCGTGGTGACATTTTCAGTGTGTGTGTTGGATGATAACCCAGAGAGATAGCCTTTAGAAGACCAACAGGCCAAAATTACCATTAAGAGCCAGCAGCGTTACCTCTCTATATTTTACATACACACTGACACACACATGTGGAAACACACAGACAGTTCACGCCTTCTATTACAGCTCCATGTGAGTTCAATAGCTTCATAACCTCTGCGCTGGAAAGATGTGATTGCTCACTCTTTCTCCACTCACCTATCTCTCCCTCTCTCATCTTCCCTTGCCTCCATTTTCTGCTTCTCACTGATGGACACCCCTCCACCCCTCCACACCCCCATCTCTTATCAGTTCTCTCAACTCTGCTGCTCCTATCTAATTCTCCACTTCATCTCCTCAATTTCTTTCTTGCTTTCCTTCCTTCTCTCCTGCTATCACTACATGTGTGCATCTTTTTTGCATAGTAACATTAGTTCCTCACAAATGATCATTCATCTGTCCATCTTGTGAACTTGATAATATTTAAAAAAAAAAAAATGCAACACGCAACACTTCCATTTTGGCTATCACTGATACTGATATAATGGCTGAAAATGTTAGAGCTTTGTCCACCCAAAGAATCAAAATGAACAGCGAGTGGAGCAGGGCTTGTTTATTTAGCGCAGCTGTTTGCAACCACGAAGCCAAGAAAATCAGTGTACAGGTTCACAGGTGGTGCACTGGTCATAAAAACAGTCTTCCTAACATGCGTTCACATTTTCTGTCCTCAATGTCATGATCCACTGTTTGCCATAAAGTTATCAAGTGTGTTACATAAATTCAGTATAAATAAAATAAATAAACTTCTGTTTATTGTTTAACCCTTAACTACCTCCTCAAGACAAGCTTTATGATTTTTTTCTTATGATTGACGACAACAATCAATGTTTTTTTTTTCCAGTAACATACCCATACCCAACACGTTAATGTCCATTTTGTGAAACTTGCTAAACAAAATTACCGTAACAACTTCTACCAGTAGTAGTCTTATTTCATTAAAACAGTATTTTTATTTCTATGTTTTTCTCAATTTTAATTATAGTAATTTAGTTAAACGTATAAAGCAACAAAAGTAAGGAGTAGGAAAAGTTATCATTTTTAATTTAATTAGTTAAATTTGCTATTGAAGGATATTATGCTTTTATACACTTTTATACTGATTATAAAACCCTTATGAAATTGTTTCAATCAGTATAAAAGTGTATAAAAGCATAATGTCCTTCACATATTATGCTTTTCTACACTTTTATACTGATTGAAACGATTTTATAAGTGTTTTATAATCAGTATAAAAGTGTATAAAAGCATAATATCCTTCACTATCTATACATGAATTGACAAATCAACCATTTGGTCAAGCACATTTAAAAAAGTAAACACTATTTGAGTTTTTGTGCTGCATCAAGGGTCTCTGACCTTGTATAGTACTGCAATCGATTTAGCTATTTTTATTCTTACAGAATTTATGTGTTGTTTCCATGTCAGTTTGTCATCAATGATAACACCCAAAAACTTCACCTCACTCACTCTACAAATCTCAACACCCTCAATTTTGAGTGGAACATCAACAGTTTTCTTTTTATTACTGAATATCATGTAATTAGTTTTTTCTAGATTTAATGATAATTTATTGATTTTAAACCAAGTTTGTATTTTGGTAAATTCTGTCTTTATCAATTCCAACATTTGTTCTATATCTTCACCTAAACAGAAAAATGTGGTATCATCAGCAAAAAGTATACATTTAAGGAGTCCTGACACATTTACCAAGTCATTCACATATAAAATAAATAGCTTTGGTCCAAGCACAGAGCCCTGGGGAACTCCACATGTGATATTACAGAGGTCAGATCTTACATCATTTATTTGTACAAATTGTTTCCTATCTTTCAAATAGCTAGATACCCACTGTAATGCTGGTCCTCTAATACCATATTTGTTCAGTTTTTCAAGGAGAATGGTGTGATCAATAGTATCGAATGCTTTTTTTAAATCAACAAAAATACTGACACAATATTGTTTTTGATCGACAGCAGTAGTTATTTGTTCCATTAATTCCATGAGAGCCATTGATGTAGAGTTTTTAGCTCTGAACCCATATTGACTGTTGCTTAGAATATTTTGTTTGTCTATAAATTGAAACAACACATAAATTCTGTAAGAATAAAAAGAGCTAAATCGATTGCAGTACTATACAAAGTCAGAGACCTATTGAATGATAAAGCTCTGTATTTGTTGTATAACACAATCATTGTTCCACACTTAATCTATTGTATTGATGTTTGGGGGAAAGCGTGTAAAACAATCACAAAGCCTATTTTTGTATTACAGAAAAGAGCTGTAAGAATTATCACTAGAAAACATTACTGTCATCCATCCAGTACATTATTTTATCAACTGAAATTATTGAAGTTCCATGATTTGGTTGATTATAATATTTTATCAATTATGTATAGGGCTCAGAATAACGAATTACCTTTAAATGTCCAAATGAATTTTGTTAAAAGACAAAGTTGTTATAATCTTAAGGGGACAGAGATGTTTGTAAAACCACAATTCAGAACTAGTTTGAAGGGACGTTCTACCTCAATCCAGGGAATTAGATTATGGAATGGCTTGGAGAATGTAGTTAAAAATGCCAAGTCACTGTTTACATTTAAGAAAATGATCAAAAGGAATTTGTTGAAAAAATATATATGAATTAGCGTAATGTGTATTGTATCAATTATTAGTTATGTATTAGTATTAGAAAATTAGAAAGAGTTAGTCATTTTGTACTGCTGGTGAAAGATTATTATTGTTTAATCTGATTGTTTGAAAAAAGGGGCAGATATAATAAGATTTATTCTTCTTTCTGCTACCTTTCATTTTTTTACATTGTGTACGTATCATTAATGGGATTGTCTTGTATTGTGTTCTTTTGTAAAAAAAAAATGAACAAATTTAATAAACATAAACATAAACATAATTTTATTTAGTATGGCCTTTATCACCAATATATGTAAAAAATAAGTTTCCATACCTTTCAAAGTTTACTCCAAAACAGTCATGATGCTTGATGTCCTGCTTTTTGACTTCCTGGTACCATTTACTGTCACAGCGCCAGCTGTTGGATCATCTTTAGCAATACATACTTTAACTGAACGGTAGGGATGGCTCAATCGGTTTGAATTATGATAGGCACTCCCTTCTTTGAAATTTGGTCACTCAAAATGTGGTCAACTATTTGGTTGACCAGGCATTAAACAGTCAGTCATGTATGGTGAAGGCCCAATTAGTATTGACCGCAACAGTTTTTTTTCTTTGCAAAGAGGTAAAGATTTCAGACAAACAATGCATTTCATTGAGGATGACAAATATAAAGTTACTAACACTGATATATATATATATA
>JBBPBX010024247.1:0-19059 GCA_038048925.1 Garcialebias charrua | reverse complement strand
ATATATATATATTTAACTGTACATTAAATTTATTGTTCTGGATAAAGTTTTACAAGGCAATAGCCTATGCTAGGTTAACTAAACGTTAGCGTGCAAACTTGAGAGACATGTAGCTAATGACAAGCAGGTCTGAGGATTGACGATAATTTATTATTGTTGATTTTTTGAAAAATCACAGATCGCTAAAGCAAACTTACCATACTCTGTTCAGCAAAATATGGTACTGGTTGGCTGTGCTGAATGTGAAAGTGAAACTTAAGCAAACAAGGTCTTGACTTGAAAGTAGTCCACATGCGCACTCTGCTGGATGCATTGCACAATTAACACTAGAGTGACTGAATTTTCAAGATCCTGAGGACAAACCCTCTCCTTCTCCTCAACAATTAGTGGGACATTAACTGCCTTTTGTTATACATATGCGTGCACTTAACTCAGACACACCCACCACACCAGACTGCATTCCAATGTTTCCACCAGGTAAGTAATGCCTCTTTTCCACCGCTCGGCTCGGCTCGGGTTGGATCGGCTCAGATCGGCTCAGTTCGGGTCGGGTCACATCTATATTCTGTTTCCACAGCTTTTTTGTACCCCTTCTGTGGGCGGGGTCCAGAATCCTACTCGTCTTACCACATGGTGGCAGTAGTGTTCCCTCAAGCTATTTACTAGTAGCCACCACTAGAAGAAGAACACAATAAAGGCTTTGACAGAATGTTGTGAAAGAGATGTCATGCTATAATGAGTACCTCATGAGCTGTAATCTTTAAACCCAATTCATAATCCTACCTTGTTGCCTTCTTTAAACCCATGTATTTTCCAATTTAGTATTTTTACAATAAAGATGTATTAAAAACATATTTTATTATTTAGTTATGCACAAGGTGCTTGATAAAGTTGCAAAACCATATTTGTCTGAGCTGCTTCAACCTTCCTGCCCTCCCCGATCTCAGATCAGCTGAGCAGTTGCTGCTGACAGTCCTCAAAACTTTTTAAATCTTATTTAAAAACACACATTTATTCCTTGGCTTTTAACACGTGATCTTATCTTTTATGGCATGTTAACACACCTGCAGTAAGACTGGTATATGTATTTATTTTTGTATGCTTTTTATAGTTTTTAATTAACTTGTCTTTTATGTTATTGTACAGCACTTTGGTTGACCCTGTGGTTTTTAAAATGTGCTTTATAAATAAAGTTGATTTAAAACATCACACTGTGATCTTTGAAACTGCCAGAGTTTCCCTGGTAAAGTTGCTGCTGGGCTGGATGTGGATGGTAGATGGTAGATGGATGGTCTGTGAATTCTTTAACTTTAAACTGTCCAAAGGACTTTGGCCACTTTTAATTTTTGACTTTTTTTGTATGACTTCATCCTAGAACCAAATAATTTATAACGTAATAACAGTTGAGCAGATTCTAATAATCTTTATCTTATGATTCTTTAAAGGTCAAATGCAAATGGAAAGTTCTCTTAACTTCCAGTATGGATTTAAACACTATACACACTTCACATTGTAAAATAAGTTTAGGAAATTGAATGTTCCAGAACACCACTTAAGAAAATATAACGTTTAATAGGAAAAGTTTGAAGTGACAAACAGAAGTAACGAATTTCCATCTGGTGTCTCACGGCTTCCTCCAGAAGACGACACAGGTTGTTGAATTCTGGTGATTTTCTTCTGGTGACTGTAAAAGAAAAATGTGGTTAATTTAGTCCAGAAACTGTTTTTTTTTTTTTACTAATAGAATGTAATCACAGGATGTTCATGTACTAACTATAACCTGTTTGAGTTATTTGAATTAATATTCAATGTTTTATAGACATAAATGTGTCAAGCAGCTCCTATCTTTTTCTCCCTTGTACTTTGTAACACATATCAGCTAATACCTCAAAAACCACATGGCAGATATTTTTCAAACTAACTCATTGTAATCACAACATGTTCATGTACTAACTTTAACCTGTTTGAGTTATTTGAATAAATATTCAATGTTTTATAGACATAAATGTGTCAAGCTAGCTCATATCTTTTTCTCCCTTGTACTTTGTAACACATATCAGCTAATAATAATAATAATAATAATAATAATAATAATAATAATAATAATGAATTCAATTTATAACGCACTTTTCATTAGTGAAAATCTCAAAGTGCTACACACATTGAATGCTACACACATTCATACACCGGTAGCGGCAGACTACCATGCAAGGTGCTTTCCAGTCCTACCGGGAGCAACTCGGGGTTAAGTGTCTTGCCCAAGGACACAACGACACATGGTGTGGGGAACCGGGATTCGAACCGCCAACCTTCCGATCGGGGGACGACTGCCATTACCAATACGCCACGGCCGCCTGATATAACACATATCAGCTAATACCTCAAAAACCACATGGCAGATATTTTTCAAACTAACTCATTTTAATCACATGTTCATGTACTAACTATAACCTGTTTGAGTTATTTGAATAAATATTCAATGTTTTATAGACATAAATGTGTCAAGCAGCTCCTATCTTTTTCTCCCTTGTACTTTGTAACACATATCAGCTAATACCTCAAAAACCACATGGCAGATATTTTTCAAACTAACTCATTTTAATCACAACATGTTCATGTACTAACTTTAACCTGTTTGAGTTATTTGAATAAATATTCAATGTTTTATAGACATAAATGTGTCAAGCAGCTCCTATCTTTTTCTCCCTTGTACTTTGTAACACATATCAGCTAATACCTCAAAAACCACATGGCAGATATTTTTCAAACTAACTCATTGTAATCACAACATGTTCATGTACTGACTGTAACCCGTTTGAGTTATTTGAATTATTATTCAAATTTTTATAATTTATTTTCGTAGTGCACGCACAGGTTTGGAAGAAGTCAAAGCGAACCTACTTTAAATGCAGCAGATTTGATCACTACGTGACAATATTAAAGCGTGGTTGAGCTCAGGAGCCCTCGTACTATAAAGTCAGCTATGAAATATATTTTTATATCTGTTCATTGAGCTACATTTTAAAGACATAAAGCCGCCCGCGCGCGTTGCTCGTGGCGATCCTACTTTTTAAATTCCTGCAGTTTTGAGCAGTACGTGATTTTATTAAGGACACGTTCAGCTGAAGACCCATCTTTGCTATAATTTTAAAAACAAATAATTGTTTTTACCGTGTTATTCATGTAAAGTCCTGCCGTGATCGCTTCCCTCGCTTCCGTGAAAATAGCTCGAGTCTCCTCCTTCCTCCTTCCGGAGCGGGTGAGCACGCCTTGGCACCCCTCTGAAACTACACCAAAAATCTCAAGAAATCTTGCGCGGGGCAACACGGAATATCCGGTGGGGAAGGCGTAAAGGGGGTCTCTGTGACGTACATATGACGTAACATCCGACCCGTGCCGACCGGTGGAAAAGGGGCATAAGACTCTGCTTGCACTTCCCCCCTTAGTCAGAAGAAATGGCCCTGACCTGAATTCACACATAACAGACCCTGAAGTTATCTCACAGTTGAGCATTTTGGGACATCCATTGAACGGAAAGGTTTGTCTGCTCCAGAACAATTTTTTGCATAAAACTGTCTTATTCTGCTGTGCTGATTATCCTATAACCCTGATGTTCTGTCAAATAAATTATTTTGCTTACAAGTACTGTTCTGTCTCTCGCCTTATCCTTGGCACGTGTATAAACGGTGCGTGCCGGCACATGCAGGTGGCCCATTGCCGTGTTCTACAACATGCTTGACCTATTGTTGTCCGTCAACTGACGGACTGACACAGGTCAAATGACATGAGGTCAACTGACGGACCGACACAGGTCCCATGACCTGAGGTCAACTGACAAAACAACACAGGTCACACGACATGAAGTCAACTGACGGACCGAAACAGGTCACATGACCTGAGGTAAACTGACGGACCGACACAGGTCACATGACCCGAGGTCAACTGACGGACCGACACAGGTCACATGACCTGAGGTCAAGTGATGGACCAACATAGGTCACATGACCTGAGGTCAACTGACAAAACAACACAGGTCACATGACCTGAGGTCAAGTGACGGACCAACACAGGTCACATGACCTAAGGTCAACTGACAAAATGACACAGGTCACACAACATGAAGTCAACTGACGGAACGACACAGGTCACACGGCATGAGGTCAACTGACGTACCGACACAGGTCACAGGACCTGAGGTCAACTGACGGACCGACGCAGGTCACATGACCTGAGGTCAACTGACGGACCGACACAGGTCACATGACCTGAGGTCAAGTGACGGACCAACATAGGTCACATGACCTGAGGTCAACTGACAAAACTACACAGGTCATACGACATGTCAACTGATGGACCGACACAGGTCACATGACCTGAGGCCAACTGACAAAATGACACAGGTCACACGACATGGTCAACTGACGGACCGACACAGGTCACACGACATAAGGTCAACTGACGTACCGACACAGGTCACATGACCTGAGGTCAACTGACGGACCGACACAGGTCACATGACCTGAGGTCAACTGATGGACTGACACAGGTCACATGACCTGAGGTCAAGTGACGGACCAACACAGGTCACATGACCTGAGGTCAACTGATGGACCGACACAGGTCACATGACCGGAGGTCAACTGACGGACTGACACAGGTCACATGACCTGAGGTCAACTGACAAAACGACATAGGTCACACGACATGAAGTCAACTGACGGACCGACACAGGTCACACGACATGAGGTCAACTGATGGGCCAACACAGGTCACACGGCATGAGGTCAACTGACGTATCGACACAGGTCACATGACCTGAGGTCAACTGACGGACCGACACAGGTCACATGACCTGAGGTCAACTGACGGACCGACACAGGTCACATGACCTGAGGTCAAGTGACGGACCAACACAGGTCACATGACCTGAGGTCAACTGACAAAACGACACAGGTCACACGACATGAGGTCAACTGACGGACCGACACAGGTCACACGACATGAGGTCAACTGACGGACTGACACAGGTCACATGACCTGAGGTCAACTGACGTACCGACACAGGTCACATGACCTGAGGTCAACTGATGGACAGACACAAGGTCACATGACCTGAGGTCAACTGAAGGACGACACAGGTCACATGACCTGAGGTCAACAGACGGACCGACACAGGTCACATGACCTGAGGTCAACTGACGGACCGACACAGGTCACATGACCTGAGGTCAACTGACAAAATGACACAGGTCACACGACATGAAGTCAACTGACGGACCGACACAGGTCACACGACATGAGGTCAACTGACGGACCGACACAGGTCACATGACCTGAGGTCAACTGACATACCGGTATAATGGACCAGATTGCACGTTTATATACGGTGCGGCCCATTGCCGTGTTCTACAACATGCTTGACCTAGCAGCGATAAATGCTTATGTGTTATACAAGGCCTGCACTGGATCCAAGGATTTTGGACTGAGGGGTGGGGGGTGTAGGTGTAGAATTAATGGGTCATTAGCATGTGAATCGACATTATCTAGCTCACTGAAAGGGAGCGGGGGATTTAGAAGCCAAGTTCACTTGCGCAAAAAAGCACAGCCTTATGCCGGGTTTCCACCAAACGCTTTTTGTGCCTCCGAAGCAGCCACTTTACATTGAAAGTCTATGTGGCCGCGCATCTTGGCGCGGTACAGCGTGACGCGGCGCATCTTCAGCATTTCAAGCAACGCAGCAGCGCCCGGAAGTCCCTTTCCACGCACGCGCACGTCCGTAGCAGCTGAGCCAGCGAGCAGCAAAAGCAAGAATATTCTTGCTTCTGCTGCTCGCCGCGTCGCAGCAACCAATCGGGAGAGACTCTGCTATGTGATGACGCAACGACGACGGGACTTTTTGTGGACTTTTTAAACTAAAGCGCGAGATACACTCGAGCGTCCTCACGATACGCCAATACGCAGCGTACGTACGCCCCGTACGCAGCGTAGCCCCGCGTAGCCCCTCAGGGCAAGTACGCGCAAAGGTATTTTTTTACTACGCATACGCGATCCGCGTGCGCGATACGCGGTGTCTGACCATAAACTTCCCGGCGCCGGACTGTTTTGTATGTTACACAAATGAAATAAATTCCCCTTCTTTATCGCTGATCGGGCCTTTTCTTTTGTTTTTTTGCCTAAAGTCAAGTAACCGCTTCTTCCTCCGTTCACTCGATGATTGAAATGAATGAATTCAGGTCCTACCTTGGTGCGCGATGTTTTAATATCCCCTGGTGGGCTGTGTGCTGCAGGAAAAGCGCTCCCTGTTATTATTTTTATTTCTGAGAGAACTTTTTATAACATATATAGTAGAAACAGCGCATCAGAACACCGCAGAAGTCTGAGCGAGCTGCTCATGTTGAAGGTTTCACTTTCAACTAGGTTTCACATTCAGCTGACTGAGCGCTGTCAATCAATTCAGTAGGCGTGTCAGCAAGTGACCAATCAGCGTGCTCAGTTGTCCCCTTCGTGTGCAGCAGCTCATATTACAACAAGGAGAACGTCTGAGCTGAAGTCAGCTGAAGTGAAGCAGCCGCTCCGTATACGCGCGTATACGTCCGTATACGCGCGTATACGGAGTCTGCTTCACTGTATCTCGGCCTTTACCCCGTCGAGCCTCCGTGGCGAAAACAGCCTCCGGTAGGAAACCTGGCATTTTTAAAGTTGCTGCTGTCCACTCGAGCGTACGATCACACCAAACATAAAAAAAAAAAAAAAACGTTTTAATCTCAACAAAGACTTTTGGAGCTGCAGTTCGGCTCACGTGAAGCTGATTTTATCTGCTCGGTGCACAGAAAAACAACACATATCTGACCGGGAAGGGAGCCAGACGCTCCTCCCACTGCGTGTCTGCAGACATGTTCGGTGGAAACAGACATCTGTTGACAAGCAGCAAACACGGTGCGTTGGGAGCGTTTTTATGCGTTTAGTGGGGATGTAGCATAAGTCAAAGTAGTGTTAAAGTTTATTCCCACTATTTTAGTGGTGAAAATCAGAAGTGCTTCTATTGATGCATTATGGGACACTTTTCACAGACACCGCTAGATTCCCAAATGTCTATATCGGCCTAAATTACCAGCCCTACAGATATATTTCAAGGTTCAAGGTGACTATTGTCATTTGTACAACATGTGGCACATGAGGTGGAACGAAATTGTGTACTCAAGGTCCCAGTTACAACCAAAAATAGCAATAATATAAACTATAAAAAAAGAAAAAGTATACAGTACAAGGATCTAAAATATACACTAAACAGTAATAATATAATATAATATAATATAATATGATGTATTAATCATATCATATTACTTTGTATATTGGTTGGTCTGTAGAGGAAACTATGTTTTCTAGTATTTATATTTCTTAAAATTAATGTTTCCTCAAATGATTGGCTTGGCCAAGACTACACTAATAATAATAATAATGAATTCAATTTACAGTATACTGCACTTTTCATTAATAAAAATCTCAAAGTGCTACAACAAATAAAACAAGTGATAAAATCAAGTAAAATCAATAATAATATCAACTAGGATTAAAGACAGAATCATGTGGAGGCAGAATAGGCCTGCTTAAAAAATAAAATAAAACAAGTGATAAAATCAAGTAAAATCAATAATAATATCAACCAAGATCAAAGATAAAATCATGTGGAGGCAGAATAGGCTTGCTTAAAAAGAAAAGTCTTTAAGCCGTTTTTGAAGTCAACCAGTGACTGTGGAGCTCTCAGGTAGTCAGGGAGGGAGTTCCATAGGCGGGGGGCAGCCACACAGAATGCCCGGTCTCCCATGGTCCTTAATTTGGTTCGTGGAATGTGAAGTAGATTACTGTTCTGTGATCGTAGAGACCGGGTGGATGAATATGGTGCAAGAATGTCCTTTAGATAGTCAGGTGAAGTTCCGTGTAAGCATTGGTGTGTAATGAGAGCAGTTTTGTACTGAATTCTGTAGGTGACAGGAAGCCAATGGAGGTTATGGAGAATGGGTGTAATATGTTCAAATTTACGAGCTCTCAATAAAATCCTGGCTGCACTGTTTTGAATATATTGAAGCTTCTGAAGATTTTGACTATTGAGGCCAAGTCCACCACTGGCCACCCCCTGACTCTGCCTTTGTGCCTGGTAGTGGATAGAATTGCACCCAGGAATTTCTTTTTTATGTTTAAAAAACACATCTGTTCTTCTACACAGTTTAACTCCTACCCACTATCATATCATTCACTCAAAACGTTATGGTTTAATTAAAATAGTCACTATTCAAATCCCTCAGTCAAGGGGACATCATCATACTGCTTGTTTGTTTTATTTTGCACTCTCTGATAAAGCCACATTACTTTATGTAACGCACCATGACAGTTTATAAGAACTGCATCAATTGCAATAAATCACCACGTTGTTCATATCCACAGATCAGTTGTTGCTCACACTCACCACATGAGCTGTGTTCAACTCTCCTGCTCAAATCACAGCTACCACTGAAGTTTTTCCTTTGCCAGGTCTCTCTGATAGCAACAGGTTGAAGTCTCTACACCTCGAGACACATTCATCCAGCACCACACTTTAGTCTATATGGGGAATTTCTTCTATAAATGATTTGCATATTACATCATGCCCCCTTTCACCCTTCCTGGTATGTTTAATTTGGTATGTTGGATATTGCTCATATGTACAATACCACCATGTTGCGTGGACGATTTCTAAGTTCAAGACGATAAAATCAGTCTACAACCAAGGACCAGACAGTGATGTTATGTTATGTGCTCTCATGTCATTTTTATGAGTGACCCATCTGCTCAGTTAACGGTCCTTTTTTTGCAGAGCTGATTGGCTGCAGTTCTTTTAATGAAGAAACAAGCTCCACTGTCTGCACACACTGACACCAGCATTGAACCATGTCATTTTGTTAATCACAAGCTGCGTTCATCATTACCTGTAGTTGGGTTTGGGACTTACCAGCCATCCTGTTTTTGGTTTTGGTTCTGGGTTTAGTTTGTAAGTTACAGATTACATCTGTTTATAGGTTGAGGAAGTTGGCAGTCAGAAACAGAAAATATCCTTTGAGAGCACACTAACTTGAAAAAGTTACTTTCAGTGCAGATTTACCATAGTTGATAAAAATAAATAAATAAATAAATTTAGTTATTTATTCTCTTGACAGTGATGAGCCAATATTTTACATTTGTCCACAATGCAGTTTGAGCAGAGTACTGGTGGTATGTAAATGTACACATAAATGTTAGCAAATATATTGCACTTATTCAAAAACTATAAACAAAAGTTATCAAAAATCTGTCTAATATGCAGATCATCACAATAATAAAACATTTCCGTTCCTTTCTCTTCATTTATTTATGTTTCAGTTTGTAAAAAGATAGCTCTATTTTTTATCTGGATCTATTTGCCAAGATGGTGTAGTGGCAGGGGAATCGAACTTGGGATCCGAAGGACCCAGATTCGAACCCCGGCCACGGCACACCTTGGGGTGTCTATGAGTGCACATCTATTTTCCCCAGCTCCCCGGGCGCTGACTACGGCTGCTCACTGCACCACCTGGTGGTGGTTGGGTTAAATGCAGAGACCAATTTCGTCTGTCAAGTATGGGAAACATTAGCCTGGCCCTCGCCTTCCTGCACAGCTCCGCTCAATTCTCATTTCCCTTCACTGCACAGTCTGGGACTTCTCCCATTAACAACCATTTCTCCGGTAGATTTTTGTTCGGACCAATCAGAGAACAGAAGGGACGGAGTTTTGGACCCTAACCCACGCCCCCACCTGTCCCAGCGCGCAGAGCCCTATAAAAGGGCTCTGCCAGCGCGCAGTCAGCGAGCAGCGGCATGTTCTCATTCAAAGCGATGCAAAGCGATGCAGGACTGTTTTATATGTGACACAAATTTATTAATTTCCCCTTCTTAATCCCTTATCTGGAGTTTTCTTTTGTTTTTTGGGCCAAAAGTCAAGTGATCGCTCGCTCCCTCCTCCTTCTCTCCCTCCGCTGAAATGAACAAGGAAATGGCTGAGGTTGTCACGAGAATTAAACTCGGGTTTTACGTTGCTGCCCGAGTCCCATCAGATTTTCTGGTCTTCTGGTGAGCTGGACCAGCGATCCATGGTTTTATTGTATTTTATTAAAACGTTTTATTAACATATAAACACAGAATTTGCAGCGCGGCAGCCGGCAGCAAGAGAAAAGCTGCAGGAGGCGGAGCAGTTGTCAAGTTCACCAGAGCACGGGGAGCAGCCATACATGGCTCTGAGGGGAGGGAGCAGAATGCTTTCCCTGTTCAAAATATCCAATGGTTTTGTTCCTCAGCAGAGGCCAACGCCTCCAGCAAGAATCGTTTTAAAATGGAGAGGTCCCAGACCCTAGTCTGAAGCGAAGTGAAGGACAGGGTCTGGTTTTAACCAGGCTAGGGAAACATACACAGATGACAAAAATGTGACATTTATTTATTTTTTATTTTATTTTTTATTTAGATAGTTGTTTGCACAGTTAATCTTCTGCATTTAATTTTTGATTCCAGTGAGTTCAGATATTCTTTGTGATCAATGACGAGGTTATTTTTCAACTCCGTGGGCGTAATAACAAGACGTCTGCAATGACCCTCAGGGCCTTCTACGCCTCCAGAGAAGGCCTTAAGAATTCAGCACAAGTGAAATGTTGCATTCAAATCTTTATGTTAATTTTTTTAATACATATTTTAAATGTAGCTTATTTGGTTGTTTTTGCTTATTTCTCTTAATTTATGTAAAATATTTTGAAACTGAGCAAGAAAAAATATTAATTCCTGAAAATACAGTAATCAAATTATTATTATTTTTTAATTTGCATTTCCAGGCAGAAACATGTTGGTTCAGACTTCAGTGTCAGGAGAGAAGGCTGAGCTACATGATGAGTGTTTACAAACTAACAGGAAAATCAACCAATCACAGTGCTGATGTAGAGTGGGCGGGACCAATACACAAAACTCGGCACCTTCGGGAAGGCCTTGTGGGCATTATTTATTTATTTAATTTTGACCATGCTATTTTTGCATTTGTAATGCATTCAATTGCAATCTGTCAGTTAAAAAATGCACACCAAAATTTAACATTTATAATAACAATACTATTGAATGTAACAATATATCGCCATTCTTAAATATCCCATTTAGGGATGGATTTTTTTCAATAACTGTTGTATTTTGGTTTCATCACAGAACAAAATGTTTACCGTTTCAGTGGGTTACTGCAAAATTTCTGTCTGAATTACTGAAATGACATATCTGAACACAGAGACTGCGTGAACTGCAGGGCATGCTGGGTAGTCTTGGGACAGAAATGAGACTTTTTCAGGTCATGTGTTCAGATTGTCTCTTGTTTTTTCTGTTATGACTGTAAAAGAAATGAAGCAACAACTGAAGGCCTAGATCTTGTCATAGTTTGCCCCAGCTGCATGTTTCTAAATCAAAGTGTGTGGGCTGGACTTTTTGGGCATTCTTGTTGTTATTATAATTTGTACAAGTCATCTTTTCTGTTTGGCTTTACGGCTCATTTGATTCATTCACATTTGTTTGAAGATTTTCCTCTGTTACTAACAAAGTTTAATACACATGAATGTTTGTTTTTACAGCTTTAATGTACTGTACATATAAATGCTTGGTGAATAAAGTCATATATTGGATTGAATAACAACTGGTTCACCGTGTTTTAGCCTTCACAGAGCTTCACAAGTCCATGAGCTTTTATATAAAAATAAATAAATAAATAAATAAATAAATAAAAAGCAGACCGTGGCAGCAGGAGCTGCCCATGCTCAGCTGTGAGAACACAAACTGGCTGCAGCTCAACAGGCTGCTGCACGCACTGCTCTGTAAAGTCACGGAGAGAAGCAGAGGTTGTGTAGCCGTGGTGTGTGTGTGTGTGTGTTATGTGAATGCATGTGTGTGTGTTATCAGGCTGGTGCAGACTCTGCTGTCCAGCAGTGTGTGAGATGAACAAATGATTTGCCACCATGAAACACTAAGCAGACTGTTAAATACAGTATACACATATACTGTACTGCCATATATTCCATCCACACACACACTTTTCATTTTTATCAGTTGTACGGTTCCACACACACAAACACACACACACGCACACACACACACACACATGCTAGCTTGGTGCTATCAGAGTCTGCTATTAGTTCATATCTTGGCCAGGGGCGAGCACTTGGAGCTGCATGATGATAGGCTTATCTGTTGATGGAAAATTAACCTGTCAGTGGTCCACCACTCAGTGTCAAACAGCACACACTCCAAACATGCCCCACCCCCCTCCTACACACATCCAATACTGGGACAGATGTTTTTTTTAGCATTTTTTTTTAATCTGGGGTCAGCTGCACTCACTGTTCAGCTACGGATAACAGTCACCGTCTGCTAACCGTCTCCTCCACCACCCTCAGCACTGGCTCTCCTCAGGGATGTGTGCTGAGCCCCCTTCTGTTCACTCTGCTCACATATGATTGTACAGCCACACTTCCAGGCTGTCATATTGTTAAGTTTGCAGATGATACAGCGGTGGTGGGATGCATCACAAACAATGATGAGTCCAGCTACAGACAGGAGGTGGAACATCTGGAGAGCTGGTGCAAAGAGAATAATCTTCACATGAATGTGAAGAAGACAAAGGAGATGATTGTGGACTTCAGAAGGAACAAACACACCCATGCCCCACTGAAAATAGGTGGGTCTGCAGTGGAAGTGGTCTCCAGCTACAAATACTTGGGTGTACACATGAATGATAACCTCAGCTGGAGCAACAACACCACCAGCCTGATCAAGAAAGGTCATCAGAGACTCTACTTCCTCAGACGGCTGAGACGAGCTGGTCTGAGCAGCCCAGTTCTCACCTCCTTCTACAGGTGTGCAGTGGAGAGCATCCTGTGCTCCAGCATCAACGTGTGGCATGGAGGCTGCACAGTTGAAGAGAGGAAAGCTCTACAGAGAGTGGTGAAGGCTGCACAGAAGTCTGTTGGAGTCAGTCTCCCCACCATCACAGACATTTACACCTCCAGATGCAGGAAAAGAGCCACCTGCATCATGAAAGACCTCACTCATCCAGCACACTCACTCTTTGCCCCACTCCCCTCAGGACGGAGGTTGAGGAGCATCAAGTGTAGAACCACTAGACTGAGGAACAGCTTCTACCCTGAGGCTGTTAGACTCATGAATAAATTAAAATAAAATAAAAAATAAACACTGCAAAATATCATATCATGCTGATGCTGATCTGTTTTCTTGTTGCTGTGTTCATCTGTGTTCATCTGTGACCATCTGCTCATACAAACTCATGTTCGTGCTGCTGTTTATTCCCACTATATTAGGCTTAGTGTATTACTAGTTGATGTTTTTCTTAGTTAATTCTAGATGTTATTACTGTTTTTCTATTGCATTTGTTGTTGGATGTAACTGGGACCCCGTGTACATAATCTCGTTTTCATCACATGTACCACATGCGGTGCAAATGACAATAAAGACTCTCTGACTCTCTGACTCTCTGACTCTGACTCTAGGTTAAGAGTTTTGTATAAAAAAGTTATTTTATTGTTATTTCTTGAAGCTTCTGAAGTAGACTTGATGTAACTACCGTATTTTCCGTTGTATAGGTCGCACGTTTTTATGTTTTTTTGAGAAGATCGTCGGCACCTCCTTGCCCTCACTGCAGGACTTACACAGCAAACGCCTCACTCGGAAAGCCCACTGCATGGCAGGTGATCCCACACACCCACTACACAGCCGCTTTAGACTGCTGCCATCAGGGAGGAGACTGAGGAGTCTCCAGGCTCGTACCAGCAGACTGAGAGACAGCTCTGTTCATCAGGCAGTCAGAATGCTAAACACTCTGCCTGCTCTGCCTCCCCTCCCATTTGAACTGCCTTAACACAAAAAACTTTCTCACACATTATCACTCAACACAAAGATTTTAACACTGGACTCTGTGTCATCAAACGGGTTATTCACTAAACTCTCGGTCATGTGCTCATTCAGTTTGCACTACTTCTCATATTTGCACTAATGTTTGTATTACATTACTGCCTATAGTCATACTACTGTTTACATTCACTGTTTACATTTATTAATACTGTTTACATTTATTACTACTGCTTTACATTTATTATTACTGTTTACATTTACACTACTTTTATCTACACTACTGCAGATACATATACAGTATTCTCTGACTAGCCTTATCTAAGGATGCCAAATGTGCCTTATGTGCCTTACTTCATATGCCACTTTGCCTATATACCAACATCAACTACCTCATACATATACTGTGTACATTAACTTATATGCTGCTGTGCCACTCTTTGCAAATGTCAACGCTAGAAACTTCAGTTTATTTTATAGATATACGTTTTATACTTTTTATACTACTATGCAAAAACTCAGGACAGTATTACACTTTTATTATTTCATTTTATGCTTATGTTCATTGGGTGTTTGGTGTTTTAGGGGTGTTTGGTGTTTCAGTGTTGGTGTAAATTTTCATACTTTTATACTATTATGAAAAAACTCAGGACAGTGTTACACTTTTTTTTTACTATTTTATGCTTATGTTTATTAAAGCTGCTATATGTAACTTTTCTAACAATATATTTTTAACATATTTCTTCACTCTGTCACTAGATTGATGTTAGAGAGGTAATCTCTGAAAAAAACTAAAAAAAAATATTGTCCCCTTGCTTCTCCAGGTGGTAAATAAGCATTTCTAAAAAGAAAAAGTGACCCGCCATTTTCCAGCCAATAAAAACAAAGTTTGTAACCAGCCAATAAAAACCGAGCTTGAATTCGAATCAGCCAATAAAAACAGAGCTTGAATTTGAATTTTAACAGACCACAAGGGGGCAGTGCCATATATGGCTCTGAGGGGGAGGGATCAGAATGCTTTGCTTGTTGAAATTTTTTCTAAGTGCTGATGTTCTACAGAAACTGCAGACTCCACCTTTAAATGTTTTAGTGTTTAGTGTTTAGATGGTTACTGTTGCACCGAGGGACTGAGAGAAACGCAATTTCGGTCCTGTGTATGTCTTGTACATATTGCAGTTCTGACAATAAAGTTGACTTTGACTTGACTTTGACTTTTTTTTTCAAGGTCTGCAACCTATACACAGGTGCAAGCTATTTATGGATTTTTTCCCATATTTTTAGACCAATTTTTGGCTCAGTTATGACCGTTTTTGAGAGGTCGCGCTGAAGAACATGTCATGTGTTTTGATAAGGCAGCAGCTTTACACACTCAAACCCTCTCCTGGATGACTGTGCATACATAATCACGCTGTATCGATGAAAATTGGTGCAATGTTAATAAAATCTCTTGTATCTTGTATCTTGTTTTTCATTTTGGCAGAAAATGGTGCAGTACCACTTTTGTCCACTAGGGAGACACTTCCAAGGGAGTACACCAACCGTTTCCAGCTCACGTGTCCGAAAAAAAGCTCCTCTGCTCAGACTGACTCTGTCGGCCTCCTGGTCTGGATGTAACTTCTTTTAGCTCTGTGTTTGTTAGCTGTTTGTTTGCAAGATAAGTCAAGAACCACTCAGCGGATTTTTCTGAAACTTACAGAATGTAATCACAGTATGGACGTTTACAAGTGAGTAGCTTTATTAGATGTTTGAGATAAAAAAAACAACAACAATCTTTTATTAGCGTTAGCTTCAGTTAGCTTCTGTTTCTAACGTTATAAATAGCTCCGAAACCACTCGGTGGATATTTTTTTCTGTTTACAGAGTGTAATTATAT
Organism: Garcialebias charrua; assembly: GCA_038048925.1. Lineage (NCBI taxonomy): Eukaryota > Metazoa > Chordata > Actinopteri > Cyprinodontiformes > Rivulidae > Garcialebias > Garcialebias charrua. The sequence goes on along the minus strand of JBBPBX010024247.1, from coordinate 3,257 downwards.
GGGGTTTAATGTACTAACTGTTGGCCTGGATGAAACATTTGAGATAAAATTCGATTTTTTATTCGTGTTTTGATAGACGGACTCTTCTATGTTAGCATTAGTTTTATTTCTGTTTACGTTATAAATAGCTTCGAAACCACTCGGTGAATATTTTTTCTGCTTACAGAGTGTAATTATAAGGCTTAATGTACTAACTGTTGGCCTGGATGAAACATTTGAGATAAAATTTGATTTTTTATTTGTGTTTTGAGAGACGGACTCTTCTGTTAGCATTCGTTTTATTTCCATGTATATTTTAGCAAATAGCTAATAAACCACTCGGCTAATAAACCACTAACCCTTGTGCTATAATGTCAGCTATAATTTTTAGCAAACAAATAATTGTTTTTACCGTGTTAATCTTCTTAAAAGCCTTGCTGTGCGCTCCTGTGGCAGACATTAGCAGCAGAGCTAAACACTCGGTCCATATTGCCGGGTTGTCTCAGTGGTGACGCGTCACGTCAGCGGTGGATGATGCATTACGTCGGCGGTGACGTAGGTGCGACCTATACACCGGTGCAACTTATTTCTGGATTTTTCCAATTTATTGATAAAAATTGGACAATGCGACCTATACACAGGTGCGACCTATACAACGGAAAATACGGTAACTGCTGAAACTGAGTTAAGCAGCACAAATGCAGATTCTTTTAGTACATTTGAGTTTTTATGGAAACTGCAACATGAACCTTTTCATTTTGCACAACAAAAACTCAACATCTAACAAGTTGTCATGTCCTCTGGACTAGGGCTATTCGAATGGCGGCCCGCGGGCTATTTCTGGCCCGTGGGTGACTTCAATCCGGCCCATTTCATAATAAAAATAATAAAAATTAATTACATTTTTTATAAATTCTGATCTGTTTGTTGCATTGATGATTCAATGCAATAAAATAAACAAATTTAATGAAAGGTAACAGATCATTTTAACACTTGTTTTTTTTTTACATAATGACTTTAATCACGGGATGTCTGGCCACTGAGCTGTTGGCTTTCAGAAACTGTAAAAAAACAAAAAAACAACTGGACTTTGTTTTTGTATTGAACTTTTATTTTTATTTATTTATTTTTTTTTATTATGTCCTGGATGACTGAGAATCTTCACCTGCATATTTCAGAAACTGTGTTCCTCTGAGTAGTTTTGTTGAATAGCCCTGATCTGGACAGTTTCTTCCAGAGGACTGACTCAACTTTTTCTACCTGGATTGTTGAATATCAGGAAAACTCAACACATTTTAAACTGAGTATTAAATCACATTTTTCATTCAAATTTATTTGATCAAGGACAGTACAATAAACAATGTTACATGTTAAAAACGAAGCAACCGTTGTCTTGCACAAAGGTTTTCTAGCCACAGGCTAATTTGCAAACCCAGTCCTTGGTTGGACTTTTCTATAAAAACAGCTAAAATAAAATTAAAATTTAATTAAGATTAAACAGTTCCCTATATAAAAACATCTAAAATAAAATAAAAATTTAATTAAGTTTAAATGGATTAAACAGTTCCCTCACACACACAGCTGCTCCTCTGTCCCCATAGGGTTCAGTGTTCACAGAGTTGGTTTTGTTTCAACCATTTTTTCACCTGTGAATTAAAAACTCTAAGATCAGTCAATAACCGTGTTTCCATCCATTTTAATTGCGAAATTTGAGCTACCTCGCAAATATGTAAATACAAATTAATGCAGATCAGAAGTGTTTCCATCTACTGGCTTGAAGCGCTTCTACCAAGCCGCGCACAGCGTCATTACGTCAGACGTCAGCGTCATTACGTCAGACGTCAGCACTGCGCATGTCTACAGTAAACAGGAAGTAGCGGTTGAAAACAGAACCCGGCCACACATCTCGTCAAAATCGAGAGAATATTTCAGGTACGTGTTGCTATCGGGCGAGTTGTATTTATTCTGTCATGCCAACTAGTTTTAGCGATGTTACATGTTGTCCGGAGCGGAAACAGCTGAACGTCACGTGACGTGAATTTCGCTACGTCAGAAATGAGTCGGAAAATGTGTTTCCATCTGTCGTTTAGCGCATCTCAAATCCCAAAAACCACCTCAAGCGAGCGTATAAACTTTTTAGCGTAATTCAGGAAGTAACCTCGCAATTTGCCGTTTCCATTAAGCTTTTCTGCTGCGCTATTTCAAATTGCGCAGCTAGAAACCTTGATGGAAACACGGCTAATGTTTTTATTGCTGATGGTAAACTGTTCCAGATATGAGGACCTTTAAATGAGAAGGAGCATTGACCAAATGATGTTTTGTATTTTGTAGGTTTACAGTCTCCATCAACTGCACCTCTTGTTGCAACTCCTGAGCTGCTGACTTTTAAAATCATTCTGCTCACCAGTTCAGGGACAAGACCATTAATACATTTAAAAGTTAATTTTAAACAAGAAAATTTTAAAAAATTGTCAAAGCTTAATAGGTTATATTTATCAAGTATTTTACAGTGGTGCCACTTCAATGGTTTTTGGTCTAGAACTTTCAGTGCTTGTGAGTACAACATCCTCATAGGTTTTAAAGCCGATTGAGTTGCGTGGCTCCAGACAGTGACACAGTATGAGAAATGAGACATAATCATGGCATGTAGGTACAATTGAGCAGATTTTCCACATAAACAAGATCTTATAAAACGAAAACAATTTATATTTGTCTTAATGGTTTTATACATTTTCTTAATGTGAGCCTCAAAGTTAAGGTGGGAATCTAAAATGACACCCAGATATTTAAACTCTTCCACTTTTTGGATTTCTTTTTGATCAATCACAATTGAAAAGTTACAGACTTTACGCCGGATAGTGAAACACATTGAGACTGTTTTGTTGCAGTTCAGAGTCAAACAGTGATTCTTAAACCACTGAGACACTCCCTCCATCTCCCTGTTCAGTATCTCTGCTGCCTGTTGTGGAGTCTTTGCAGATACATAGATGATGGCATCATCTGCATACATCTGGCATTTGGCGTATTTGCAACTGTCCGGTAAGTCGTTGATGTATAAACAGAAAAGCAATGGACCCAAAATGGAACCCTGTGGAACTCCCATGGTACATGTTTGGGGGCTGGATTTCATCCCATTAACTTTGACACACTGTTCTCTAGATGATGAGCCAAAAAAGTGTAAATGACAATCATTAAAACTGATTTGTGACTTAATCAAGTGCCTGCAGTGTTTCCCCCACAATACTTGTCTTGGCAGGACGCTCATCACTCTGTTCTGT
>JBBPBX010024246.1:28513-39832 GCA_038048925.1 Garcialebias charrua | reverse complement strand
GCGGCCTACGCGACGCGTCTGGATTTTTAAAAGTATTTCGCCACTGCCCTCTTCAAAATGGCGGCCGCGACGGCCACAGAAGATAAGGACTTTCCATGAAAACACGGTAAAAACAATTATTTCTTTGCTGAGAAAAAATATATTTCTTATCTGACTTTATAGCACAAGGTTTTTCTGAGCTTAACCGGTTCAAATGGTCAAATCTGCTGGATTAAAAAAATTATTTCGCCATTTGTCCTCTTCAAAATGGCGGCCGCCATTTTGAAGAGGGCAACTGGCGAAATAATTTTTTTTTGACCATTTGAACCGGTTAAGCTCAGAAAAACCTTGTGCTATAAAGTCAGTGACTTTATAGCACAAGGTTTTTCTGAGCTTAACCGGTTCAAATGGTCAAATCTGCTGGATTAAAAAAATTATTTTGCCAGTTGCCCTCTTCAAAATGGCGGTTAGCGTGTTAGCATTAGCGTCCGCTAGCATTGGTAATACATAAGTGCTTTTGAAATTGTGGACCTAAATAAATCAATAAGTGCTTTAGAAATAGCGGAATAATTTTTGGATTAGCGTTGCCCAGCACTGATGAAGTGTGACGACTTTTGGCTAAATTATTAACTAAATTATTAAGTAGCTTAAAAATAGCAAATACTCACTGCAGGCACATTGGTCTCTGTGTCTCTGTATTTTATGAAGTTGTCCAGCCAGGACATTATATGAAAAATCGCTGGGACACCTCCACTGGCACCATCCCCACTTTTTCCCTTCATCTTTTTCCTCGCCCTTACAAATCTGTCCCTGAGGTACTTCCATTTCGCTTTACAAGCCGCAACGTCCTTTCCCACGGTCACAGCCACTTCATCCCACAAACTTTTTGTTCTTTGAACGTCCTTGTCCTCTTTCATAGACGTATCATATAAATTTCAATGTTTTCTTATCTCCTCTAAGAGCCTCTCTTTGAAATTTGCCAACATTTTCCTTCACAAAAAGCGAGAACTGCAGTCTGTGTCGCACAAAAAACAGTTCGATGTGAACACAATTCCGGGCACACAGTTCTGTGCCGTTTATTGTGTGACACCGCGCTTGCGTACGCGGTCATAAAATTTGAGTTTGGCGCGTACATGCCCTGCGGGGCTATGCTCGTGCCTCTGCGTATGAACGACGTACAGCGGTGTATGGCCGTACGCATACTGGGGGCTTAAGACATCATAGTTTAAAATCATGCGTGGCACGGAAGGTTCCCTCGCTTAAATCAGCACACGTCTAGGCCCGTCTTAAGTTTGGCCAGGACCATTTGGATGATCCAGAGGAGTCATGGGAGAAAGTTATGTGCTCAGATGAGACCAAAACAGAACTTTTGGTCTTAATTCCACTGGCCGTGTTTGAAGGACGAAGAATGATGAGTACCATCCCAAAAACACCATCCCTACTGTGAAGCATGAGGGTGGAAGCATCATGCTTTGGGGGTGTTTTTCTGCACATGGGACAGGATGACTGCACTGTATAAAGGAGATGACTGAGGCCATGTATTGTGAGATTTTGGGGAACAACCTCCTTCCCTCAGAGCATTGAAGATGGGTCTGCCAACATGACAATGATCTGAAGCACACAGCCAAGAAAACCAAGGAGTGGCTCCCTTCTACTTTCCACCTTCCACCTTCTAAACCCAGATTATTTAAAAAATGGGATTTTAAACGTTTTTGTGAACAGTCATTCCTCTGGGATCTATCTCACTTTGACTGGCAATGTATTCTACTAACAGATTATGTGAAAACCGCCTGGAACTACTGTATTTTCATAATACTGTAGTTTCATTTATTTTGTGAACAAACACGCTCCTTTTCACCAGTTCAGAATAAAGGGACGTGACAGTCCCTGGTTTACTCCTGAACTAGCTGACCTCCTGCATAGTAGAGACTATCTTTGGGCTGCAGCGAGAAAATCAGGCTCAGACACCGATTGATTGAATTTTAGGCAGCTGAGGAATAAATGCACAACTGCCATCAAAGCCGCAAAACGTAATTATTTCTTATCTCAGACCTCCAAAAATCTAAACGATCCTAAAAAATTCTGGAAAACCATCAAATCTCTCTCAGGCACCCCCCAATCATCTGACCTCCCATCACAACTTCTCGTTAACTCTGTTCCTGTGTCAAATAAGCACGAGATCCTGAACTGTTTCAAAAAACATTTTGTTGCTTCTAGTTCATTATTTGACACAGTTACTAATGGAAAACCAGCCACTTCATCTAATAATCAAACTTCTACAAATCCCTCCTCCAAGTCAATCCTCAGTTGATCACACCTTCTCTTTTTCTCCGTTCTCAGTTAATGACGTAAATAAACTGTTAAAAGGTCTTGATCCCAAAAAATCTGCAGGTCCAGATGAACTTCCACCTTATTTATTAAGGCTGCTGCTGCTCATATCATCACAGTCTCTGTGACCCACATCTTTAATCTGTCCATAAGCCAAAACTCCATTCCGGATGTTTGGAAAACAGCCTTTGTTCTTCCTTTGCTGAAGGGAGGTGACTAGGGCTTTAACAGACTACTGGAGTAATCGACACATCGATTACTTGGACCTCTATCGAGTTTTTTTTCTTTTTTCTAGTCGAGTATTCGTAGCGACGGCATCACGTTGCAGTTAAGAACAGAAAATGAATCAACTTCCTGTTTGGAGCTAGTTGTTTGGAGCGTGTTACACCATATTCTGTGACCACCGTATATTGTGACCGTAGGGGGCGGTGTTGCATGAACTGTTGCAGGTCACAGAATGTGGTGTAACATCGGGTCCAATCGACCAAACCAGAACCAGCTTCCTCTGACCTTGTTTAACAAATAAAAGGCAAAAAATATGAATATCTAAACCTATAAAATCCTATTAACATATTAATCTCTAAAACTAAACCTAATGCGCAGCACCACAGGCGGTGGTGCGGGGTGGTCAACCGTCCCCACTGTTTTTAGTTTCGTTTTTGACGTGCCGCACAGGTCTTTCACTTTTGCAGCTTAATAATAATAACTAACATTTTGGGTTTCCTGTGACTTACTGTATTTGCTGTAAGATAAATGGTAGGAGCCTACTATATGCTCCCAATGTTTTGTTGATCTTTTTTTGTAAATAGTAAATTACCTTTTTCGACATAATCAACTACTCAAGCTCTACTCGGGTATTATTATGTTAATGTCGAGTTTAAAAATTATGTACCGGTACTCGTTCAACCCTAGAGGTGACCCCACCTCACTGAACATTTATTGACCAATGTCTAAACTCTGCATTTTAGAGTCAGAGTCAGAGAGTCTTTATTGTCATTTGCACCGCATGTGGTACATGTGATGAAAACGAGATTATGTACACAGGGTCCCAGTTACATCCAACAACAAATGCAAGAGAAAAACAGTAATAACATCTAGGATTAACTAAGAAAAACATCAACTAGTAATACACTAAGCCCTAATGTAGTAGAAAAACATCATTATAAACAGCAGCACGAACATGAGTCTGTATGAGCAGATGGTCACAGATGAACACAGCAACAAGAAAACAGATCAGCATCAGCATGATGTGATATTTTGCAGTGATTATTCTTATTATTTATTTATTCATGAGTCTAACAGCCTCAGGGTAGAAGCTGTTCCTCAGTCTAGTGGTTCTACATTTGATGCTCCTCAACCTCCGTCCTGAGGGGAGTGGGGCAAAGAGTGAGTGTGCTGGGTGAGTGAGGTCTTTCATGATGCAGGTGGCTCTTTTCCTGCATCTGGAGGTGTAAATGTCTGTGATGGTGGGGAGACTGACTCCAACAGACTTCTGTGCAGCCTTCACCACTCTCTGTAGAGCTTTCCTCTCTGCAACTGTACAGCCTCCATGCCACACGTTGAGCCAAGGTTCTAGAAAAACTGATAAACTCTCAAATCTAAAATTACCTGGACTCCTTACCTCTCCATCAATCTGGTTTCAGGAAACAACACAGCACAACGACTGCTTCACTGAAGGTTCTTAATGACGTTAAAGCATTGGATGCTAAGGATTACCGTATTGTGCTGCACTTTTCTTAGACCTGTCTAAAGCTTTTGACACACAGTGCAGTGGATCATAACATCTTGTGTCTTAAGCTCTCAGAAATCGGTTTCTCAGATCACACCATTGGTTAGTTGGTATCTTTCAGATCGGAGGCAATGTGTTCAACATAACGGTACTTCTTCCAGTTATTTAACAGTCAACAATGATGTACCTCAAGGCTCAGTCTTAGGACCAACCCTCTTTACAATCTACATAGGTAATAGGGCTGGGCCATATCATATCGTTACCGGTAATACCGGTATAAAAAGCTTGCCCGGGCAAAAAAGTTATATCATGATATGCTAATTTCATGACGTAATACGTCAGGGCGCCCCGCCCCTTAACACCCGAGCGCTTTAAACAACTGCGCACCTCCCCCCCAACAGTCTGTACTGGTGTAAAACGCTAATTAGTTACTGCTAAAATGTCAAAAACAATGTGCATGTCTCAGCTTCTCTCCCCCCTGCTCTGCAGGCACAGACAGCTCAAATGTCTCCCCCTCCCTCCCGCCCCGCTCCGCTCTGAGCATTCGCAGTGCTGCGTGTCTTTCGCTGCGTGTCCTGTAAACTGTCACGCGCGGCTCCACAGTCACTCCATCAGAGACAGATCAGTTAACAAAATGAATCAGAGGAATCACACGTTCCTGCATGAACAGATGAAGCTGAAACATGAACAAGTTTCAGGGTCAGCTGATCAACTTGTAGAAGTTACAGCTCATTTAGAGGCAACGTATAATTTGTTGTAGGTTTCATTTATGCTCAAAAAATCTTAAGCTTCATTTTATTTAGGATCGTTGTTTTAGGAAACTACACCTGCACTTTAAAAATGATCTGTTATTTAGATTGAAAAAGTCTGCACAAAATATAGATTAAAAAAACACCACAAAAACTAAAGTGCAGGTGTAGTTTTACTTGGAGACTAAATACTTTACTAAATAAAGTAATTTCAGTAAAATTACCCCTTGTTGTTTTTTAAAATTTTATATAATACTGCAAAGCAACATGTTAAGTTAATTTTGTCAAATAAATACATTTGATTTTTTTGGGGGGGGGTTATATCACGAAATTTATCGTTATCGTGATAATACTCTGAAATATCACGATATAATTTTTGAGCCATATCGCCCACACCTAATAGGTAATGTAGGTCAGAGCATCCCTGATGAATCCTTACATTTCTATGTTGATGACACAGTCGTTTACTGTCGAGCTAAAACAGTTGCTAAGGCTTTCCAACTTTTGCAATCTGCTTTTGACATCATCCAGTCAGATTTGTTCCGTCTCAAACTTGTCTTAAATGCTGATAAAACCAAAAGGATGCTTTATTATTATTATTTTTTTCCAAATGGGAAGTCGGTCCCAGCAGTTCTTCTGATTTTATCCTCAAATGGTGTCCCTATTGAGTTTGTTGATTACTATAAATATTTGGGTATCCTGGTTGATTCACATCTCTCATTTAACCTCCACGTGGAAAACCTAGTAAAGAAACTGAAAGTTAAACTGGGTTTCTTTTTCAGGGACAGATCTTGTCTAACACTGAATGCTAGGAAACGCCTTGTAACTCTGACTTTTCTTCCCTCCATTGATTACGGTGACATCTACATGAATACTCCTACAAGCACCCTGCAGATGTTGGATGCTGTCTATCACGGTGCACTAAGATTCATAACTGGCTGTGATTATCGAACCCACCACTGTATTCACTGGTTAACTGGACAGCATTAACTTCACACAGACTCTTCCACTGGTACATTTTCATCTTTAAACCACTTCTTGGTCTGCTGCCTTCATACATCTCCTCCTACATGTCTCTGTGTGAGTGCAGCTACAGCGTGTGCTCTCAGGGCATGATTACCTGCAGTGTTCCCTCAGTGAGGACTGAATTTGGCAAAAGGGCCTTCTCCTACTCCGCTCCTGCTTCATGGAATATCTTACAAAAAGATCTGAAGCTCTCGACCTTGACATTTCTAAATGGCTTTAAGAATCTGTTGGAATTCTGGCAAAAACCAATGCAGACATGTTCCTGTTGTTGATTTTCTACATCTGCCTTATAATCTATCTGTTTTGCTACTTTGACATCTTTTTTTTTACTTGTTAACCAAAAATCTGTATGCCTCTCTTATGATTGTCTATTGTTGATTGTCAAAGTCTATTGTTGTCGCTGTTGTCATCATTATTTGTTGAAACCTGGGGCCTCATGTATCAACGGTGCGTACGCACAAAAACCTTGCGTACACCATTTTCCACGCAGAACTCCGTATGTATCAAAACAGAACTGAACGTGGAAATGTGCGCAGCCCCACGCCAACTCCAGGGCTGGCGTACGCACGTTTCTGTGGTTTTGGTTCCATTGGCGACACTTAGAGGTGATTCTGAGAAACTGTTCATGATGTGAAAATTATTATTGTTCACACCAAACACACATGATTAACAGTTATTACATCCACATGGACGCAATTAGATGAGTGGATACAAAAGCATGCGCAAAACCATGGGTGTAGCCAGAATTTTATGAGGGGCGGTTCGTTTAAATAAGAAGTTGGCCAAGCTAACCTAACATGCCTGGATAGGTCAATGGAAAAAGCGTTCGCCTTCCGTCCCAAACCTTATGGGTTCAATTCCCGCATGGTACGTTTTTTTTCTTTTTTTTATTCATTCCAGATTTAAAAAATCACAAGAAAACTATTTACAAAACAACAAGAAATAAAACAATACATGAAATGAAAGGAAGCAGAAGAAGAAAATAATCTTATCTGCCCCTTCTCAAACTAATTTCTTTTTTCAAATACTCTTTTATTGGATAAAAAAAGAAGAATGTGTTAACCACAGGCATATTAACTCCATTTTTTTATCCAATAAAAGACAAACGTAAAATTAGTTGTTTGAATCGAGCGTTTGAAAAAAACAAAATTAGTTTGAGAAGGGGCAGATAAGATTATTTTCTTCTTCTGCTTCCTTTCATTTCATGTATTGTTTTATTTCTTGTTGTTTTGTAAATAGCTTTCTTGTGTTTTTTGGATCTGGAATGAATAATAAAAAATAAAAAAAACGTTGCACCATGCGGGAATTGAACCCATAAGGTTTGGGATGGAAGGCGAATGCTTTTTTCATTGACCTATCCAGGCATGTTAGTTTAGCTTGGTCAACTTCTCGTTTAAAAGTGGGCGGTTCGTTCGAACCCCCCGAACCCCCCTTGCCAACGCCTTTTGCGCTTAGCTGTAACGCCAGAGGACAGTGTGCCAAACAAAACTTTTATCCGTGCCTCTACCTCACTCAGAAGTGTCTCCAGTTCACAGTCCGTGAAGTTCCTCTTTTTTCCACGTTTCGACATGATTTGCAATAGAGCAAAGACGACATTCCTCTGGTGCAGGGCATATTTAAATGAATTTGCATATTTATATGGAGGCGTGTCAAAGGCGGAGTCGGCCACTCTCTCATGTGCGCTCAATTCCACGTTGATTGTGATGTACAAAAGCAATGTGCGTGGATTCCGGCGTACGCACAGTTTGATACATCTGGATTTTTTTGTGCGTACGCCGTTTTCTGGATTTGACCGTACGTCACGTTTCAGTAAGAAGTCCACGCAAGTCTTTGTACATGAGGCCCCTGGTCTTTCTTGTAAATGAGTCCTCGAGGCTCAATGGGATTACCGGTAACCTGCCTAAATAAAAGGTTGAATGAATGAAATATCAAGGTTCTGGAGTGGCCTAGCCAGTCTCCAGACCTAAACTCTTTGAAAATCTTTGGAGGGAGATCAAACTCTTGTGTTTCTCAGCGACAGCCCAGAAACCTGGCTGATCTAGAGAAGATCTGTGTGAAGGAATGGGCCAAAATCCCTGCAGCAGTGTGTGCAAACCTGGTGAAAAACTGGAGGTTATGCACCATAACCAATGTTCCCTGAAGGAAAGGAACAAGGTGCAACAGATAACATGGGAATTGCACCCCCGCGCAGTTCACCTGAAGCAATACAATCATGCCTTTTAAGGCAAAAAATGGGCGTCAGCGTCAGCCAGGAGGCCCCGCCCTCCTGGCATAAAAGACGGTGACACCTCATGTTCGACCTCTACACGTGCTTCACCAAGCTTGGGCATTGGAGGGGCCAAAATGTGTTGCACCTTGTTCCCTTCTTTCAGGGAACATTGGTTATGGTGCATAACCTCCAGTTCCCTTTCAGTCAGTCCACTGCGGTGCAACAGATAACATGGGAACATACAATCACGCCCCAGAAGTGTATGCTTATGCAAACGTTTAGCCTTAAGCCACAGGCGTTAGCCGTTCAAATCCCTGTGGTAGAGAGAACAGCTTGGGTTACGTCACGTACAGTGACGTCAAGGCTGTAATGTTTCACAAACGTGTTTGGAGATGACCAGTTTGCAGCTGCACAGATATCTGTTACTGAAACACCCCTAAATAAGGCCCAGGAAGCGGCTAGGCCTCGAGTTGAGTGAGCATGTACCCCGCTGGGCACCTGCTGACCTTTACTGCTGTATGCCCTGGAAATGGCCTCCGTCACCCAGTGGGAGAGACGCTGCTTCGACAAGGCCCTGCCAGTGGCAGGTTTAGCAAAACATATTAACTGGTTTGTTTTTCGCCAACTGCCAGTTCCCTCCATGTAAACACTCAAGGCCCTAACAGGGCAGAGCGCGTTCAGACACCTTTGTTCTACATTCAGAACAGGAAACTGACAGCTCAAAGACCAGACTTTTGTAAGATAAAGTCGGGACCTTTGGCACATATGTGGGATTTGGACACAGGGTGACCTTTGACCCATCCTGTGCGAACTAGGTGCACATTGGATGTATAGATAGCGCGTGGAGGTCACTCACACGTTTAGCTGAGCACAGAGCTAAGAGTAATGCTGTCTTATAAGACAATAAGTCGATCTTAATGCTCTGAAGAGGCTCGAATGGTGGATCACAGAGTGTGTCCAACACAAGAGACAGGTCCCACTGGGGGGCCAAAGCTTTGTTTGTAGGCCTTTTTCTCAGCACGCCCTTCATGAACCGTATCATGAGAGGGTGGGCACCAGGTGATTTGCCTCCCCACCCCTCGAGGTACGCTGAGATGGCGGACAAGAAGACCTTTATGGTGGAAAAGGTGCAGCCCTTCTCCAGCAGGTCTTGAAGAAAAGTAAGAAGCTGAGCTAGGTTACAGGAATAAGAAATTCCTTTCTAGGCACCAGATCTCAAAAATACGCCACTGTCGTGCATAGAGTGTCGGTGTAGACCTTGCCCGTGCTCCCTGTATTGTGTTCACCACATTACTTGGTAAGCCGGAGGCCATCAGCCGGTCCCTCTCAGCGACCAGGCCCATAACTGCCATAGGACCAGGCGTGGGTGCCAAACCTGCCCGTGGGCCTGAGTCAACAGGTCCCTGCGGGGGGGGGCAGTTGCCACGGTGTTTCCGCTAGGAGTGAGATCACTTCTGCAAACCAGGCTTTCTTTGGCCACCTGGGAGCCACCAGGATCAGTGAGGGGGCCCCCCTGTGGACACGCTCCAGCGTCGCCTGGATCAGAGGAACGGGGAGAAGGCGTAATGACGTTTCCCCACTGGTCACTCGTACGCAAATGTATCCGTCCCCAACGGTGCGTACATGTCCAGTATTGAGTGAAACAGGACGCAATGAGTGTTTTCTCTGCAAGCGAAGAGATCTATGTATGCTTTCCCGTATCATACCCAGATCTGGTCCACGATACGTGGGTGCAGGTGCCACTCTGCGGGGAGGGGGGCACCCCTCGAGAGTGCGTCCGCCCCATAGTTCAGCTCCCCTGGCACGTGAGTCGCCCTGAGAGACAGGATCTGTGAGCTGCACCATTCCAGCAGTTCCTGTGTCAGCCTCAGGAGGGGTGGGGAACGTGTCCCCCCTCCCTCTTTATGTGGGCTACCGTACACCTGTTGTCTGATCTTATCAGAACGTGCTGGCATGTGATCAGGCCTCTTCTGTGGAAGTGTTTCAGTGAGAGGAACACAGCTGAAAGTTCCAGATAATTTATGTGGAGCCGGGCCTCCTGCTGGGACCAGACACCTTGTACGTGCTGGTTCCGGCACAGGCCCCCCCATCCCGACTTTGAAGCGTCTGTCGTGACCAGGACCCGAGATAAGACTCTGCCCAGTGAGACACCTTTGCTGAAAACCACAGGGTTTCTCCACGGCTGCAAGGCTTTCATGCAGTCTGAGCTGACTTTCATCCCCCTCATTTGTTGCGGGGGAGCAAGCTGCTGCTGCCTGTGGAGCCACATCTGAAAATGGTGCATGTGTAATAGAGCCAGAGGGATAGAGACAATTCCTGCCGCCATGAGGCCTAGTAATCTCTGACAAAGTCTGAGAGATACAGTTTTGCCCAGCTGGAAAAGCGCCAAGCAGAGTTGTAGGTCTGAAACCCGTTTCTCTGAGAGCCTCACTCTGTACAGGACGGAGTCTATCTCCAGCCCCAGGAAAACAGTGACCTGGGATGGGGTCAGACGACTTTTCTTTGAGTTTATCACAAAACCTAGAGCCTGTAGGTGTGACATGACTCAAGCCGTGTGAGACCTTGCCTGCGCCCTGGAGTTCGCTAAAATGAGCAGGTCGTCCAGATAGTCCAAGACCCTGACACCCTGGACCCTCATGGGGGCCAGGGCCATTTCTAGGCATTTCGTGAATACCTGGGGCGTGGTCGAGAGACCGAAAGGCAGGGCCTGAAATTATAACGAGGCGTTCTCGAACGTAAAGCGTAGGAATTTTCTGTGGCTGCTCAGAATGCTGACGTGGAAATATGCATCTTTCAAATCCACTGTGCAGACGTAATCTCTCGGTCAACATTTTGAATCTGAATGAGCGTAAAAGTTTGTTCAAGCATCTCAAATCCAGAATCGGTCTCAAACCGCCTCCCCATTTTGGGACAACAAAGTACTTGCTGAAGTAACCCTTGTTTGTGTCGTGAGGAGGAACAGCTGATTACACCTTTCTGCAGCAGTGAGCGAATTTCCTCTCTCAGAACAGGCGCGCGAGTCTGGCTTATTGTTGATGTGATCACTCCAGAAAATGGTGGTGGCTGTCTGAAAAACTGCAGCCTGTACCCGTAAATCACGGTTTTCATGACCCAATGTGACGGGCTACACACTGCCCAGGTCCCCGCCTGCAAAGCGAGTCTGGAGGGTATGTTTACCTGGGGGATAACATGACTCAGGAAGGGCGGGAGTGTGTGAACGCCCCCCCCCCCGACCTGCTTGCCTGAGGGCTCATCCGGCCCTCTGCGTGAGACAGAGGGACCATTTACACTGCGCGTAT
>JBBPBX010024246.1:0-27020 GCA_038048925.1 Garcialebias charrua | reverse complement strand
ATATATAGATGGATATGTGATATGAATGCATATGTATGTATACTGTATATATATTTGTAGGTATGGGTATGTTTATTTATAGAAATCTACTGCAAGGTCATGAATATTATTAGTCTTTATGCATGTATGTTTCGTTGCTGTGTTCTGTCATGTGCTTTGCAGGATTGCGGACGGAGGTTGGGTGTGTTTGCCTTGTGCTCTTTTTGTGGATAATTGTTGTTTTGTTGTCTTACTTTCTATCTTTTCTTTCTCTCTATTAAAAAAAATACATATCGGTGTGAGAGGATGGCTATAAGGTGAGAAGGGAGGCCATCTATAAATGGAAAAAAAAAAGGTGTAAAAAAAATCATGAGGAGGCAGAGTAAGCTTTTAAAAAGAAAGGTCTTCAAGCCAGTTTTTAAAGTCAACCAGTGACTGTGGAGCTCTCAGGTAGTCAGGGAGGGAGTTCCATAGGCGGGGCAGCCACACAGAATGCCCGGTCTCCCATGGTCCTTAATTTGGTTCGTGGAATGTGAAGGAGATTACTGTTCTGTGATCGTAGAGACCGGGTGGATGAATATGGTGCAAGAATGTCCTTTAGATAATCAGGTGAAGTTCCGTGTAAGCATTGGTGTGTAATGAGAGCAGTTTTGTACTGAATTCTGTAGGTGACAGGAAGCCAATGTAGGTTATGGAGAATGGGTGTAATATGTTCAAATTTACGAGCTCTCAACAAAATCCTTGCTGCACTGTTTTGAATATATTGAAGCTTCTGAAGGTTTTTGCCAGGGATTCCAATAAACAGGGAGTTGCAGTAGTCGAGCCTGGAGGAGACAAAAGCATGGACGAGTTTCTCAGCATCAGAAAAAGTTAGAGATGGGCGAAGTCTGGAGATGTTTCGAAGATGGAAGAAGCAGGTTTTAAACAGATGCTTAATGTGATTTTCAAATGTAAGATGAGAGTCCATTTTTATTCCAAGATTTGTAACAGAGGTGGAGAGGGGGATGTCTTGTCCAGAAAAGGAAATTGTTGTTATAGTTGATGTTTGTACCTGGTGAGGGGTGCCAATCAGTATGGCCTCAGTCTTGGAGCAGTTTAATTGAAGAAAGTTCTGATTCATCCATGCCCTTATTTCCTCCAGGCAGGTAGAGAGGGCAGTGAGTGAAGATGGAGATGACAATGGGGAAGATGAGGATGCTCCAGTCCTGATGTAAAGCTGTGTATCGTCGGCATAACAGTGAAAAGAAATGTTGAACTGATTAATAATTTGACCTAAAGGCAGCATGTAAAGGGAAAACAGCAGGGGCCCCAGAACTGACCCTTGAGGGACACCACAGGAGACACAGACTGTCTGGGAAGTGGCATTGCCAAGACTAACACATTCCAGCCTATTGGAGAGGAAAGATTTGAACCAGTCCAGGACAGTGTCACAGAGACCGACCTCCACATGAAGACGGTGGAGGAGGATACTATGGTCCACAGTGTCGAAAGCTGCAGTGAGGTCAAGGAGGACAAGGATGGAGGGAGAACCAGTGTCAGCAGCCATGAGGACATCATTGGTAACTCTCAGCAATGCAGTCTCAGTACTGTGAGCTGCTCTGAATCCAGACTGGAACTTCTCATACAGGGAGTGTTGCTGTAGGTGGTCCTGCAGCTGAGCAGCAACTGCTTTCTCCAGCACTTTAGACAGAAATGGGAGGTGGGAAATTGGGCGGTAATTAGAAAAAATGTCGGGATCCAAATTAGATTTTTTCAGAAGAGGCCTAATGATGGCAGTTTTTAGAGGCAGTGGAACATGACCAGATTGTAGAGACTTGTTTATTATTTGTGTGATTAATGGGCTTATTGCAGAGTGATTGGATTTTATGAGAGACGAGGGGAAGGGATCCAGGGCGCAGGATGAAGGCTTCATTTTCTTGATGATGGACTCCACCTCACTGAACAACTTCATCAAAGCTGCTTAGGGACCCAGAAAGCAGACTGGTAGATGGCAAATGAAGATCAGGGAGGTTGTGGAGCTAGGATCTGATAGTGTCAACTTTGTTTTTAAATGATGAAAGGAACAGGTTGCATTTTTGAACGGAGTCTAGAGTTTCCAGGGCAGGTGTTGATGATGTTGGAATAATATTTGGTGTGCTTCTTTAAGAGAATAGGCGTACGCTTTCTGATGTTCTTTGTATGCCTGCTTATGTACAGAGAGACCAGGGGCCTCATGTACAAAGACTTGCGTGGACTTCTTACTGAAAAGTGACGTACGGTGAAATCCAGAAAACGGCGTACGCACAAAAAAATCCAGATGTATCAAATTGTGCGTACGCCGGAATCCACGCACATTGCTTTTGTACATCACAATCAACGTGGAATTGAGCGCACATGAGAGAGTGGCCGACTCCGCCTTTGACACGCCTCCATATAAATATGCAAATTCATTTAAATATGCCCTGCACCAGAGGAATGTCGTCTTGTCCCATCATGCATCACGTTCTTCAACTGCTAAAACAGCTAAAAATAAACAAAAAACAAGAATTTAAGCTGTGCAAAACTATTCAGTCTTTCTGTTTTTTATATTTTTTGCAGGTTTTCATTTAAATATGCCCTGCACCAGAGGAATGTCGTCTTGTCCCATCATGCATCACGTTCTTCAACTGCTAAAACAGCTAAAAATAAACAAAAACAAGAATTTAAGCTGTGCAAAACTATTCAGTCTTTCTGTTTTTCATATCTTTTGCAGGTTTTTTTTTTTTTGAAAATTTATTCATTTAATTTAAAAACATGACAATTATACATACAATACAATAACAAAAAGTAAATTAAATAAAATGAAAGGTGGCAGAAGAAGAACTAGTCTTATGAAAACTGCCCCTTTTTACTCAATTCTAATGTAAATCAAATTATATATATAAAAATTTAATTCAAAAAGAAAATAACAATCTAGCTAAATTAAAAACATAAAAACTCAAACATCTTAATCAAATCAGACAACAACTTAAGTAGATATATGTATTAACGATTCCCATATTCTTCCAAGAAACTCGTCTTTATCAGTCTCTTAAATGTACACAGTGATCTGGCATTCTTAACAGTATCTTCCAAACCATTCCACAATCCTATTCCCTGAATTATTGTGGATCGTTCCTTCAAACTAGTACTAAAATAAGGCTTCACAAACATCTCAATTCCTTTAAGAAAATATACACTCTCTCTTTTAACAAAATGTGTTTGAATATTGTCAGGCAACATGCCTTTATGTGCCTTATACATAAGCAACAAAATGTTATAATTAACCAAATCATAGAATAGTTATATTCTAATTGCGTCCATGTGGATGTAATAATTGTTAATCATGTGTGTTTGGTGTGAACAATAATGATTTTCACATCATGAACAGTTTCTCAGAATCACCTCTAGGTGTCGCCAATGGAACCAAAACCACAGAAACGTGCGTACGCCAGCCCTGGAGCTGGCGTGGGGCTGCACACATTTCCACGTTCAGTTCTGTTTTGATACATACAGAGTTTTGCGTGGAAAATGGCGTACGCAAGGTTTTTGTGCGTACGTACCGTTGATACATGAGGCCCCTGATGATTTTACACGTCTCTCAATAGCACAGCCAGTTGCCTTCATCTTGCACAGCTCACCAGTGTACCTGGGGGCTGAACGGGAGAAAGACACCAGTCTTGTTTTCAAGGGAGCATGTAGGTCCAGAAGCTCCTGGAGAGATTGGTTGTAGTAATCCACAGAGTCATCTGCAGATGAATGATTGACAGCGGTCAGGGCGTGAAGATCAGCGGACAGAACATCAGGTGAAATGTTTTTAAAGTCACAGAACTGGATAGGTCGTTTTGGGTTTGAAGCAGGTGAAGTTGAAGGCACTTCCAGGGAGATGACACTGTGGTCCGAGACACCCAGGTCATATACAGATAAGTTATTGATGAGTACAGTGTCTGTAATCACCAAATCCAAAGTATGCCCCCTGTTGTGCGTAGGGGCGTCAACATGTTGGGTGAGATTGAGAGAGTCCAAAAGAGACTTAAAATCTGTTGCCAGAGGGGAAGAGGAATTGTCCATGTGGATATTTAAATCGCTAAGAAAAATAGTTTTCACAAGGGAGGTGCAGAAAAAAGTGAGGAGGTCATGCATCTTTGAGTTAAATGAAACATGCGGTTTGGGAGGCCTATAGATCAATATAACGTTCATCAGTCCTCGACTTCTCCTTCTTCATCGTTGTTTGCCTCGTCGTCCGACAGATCGCCAGAGGCTGTGAGCGACAGTTCGTCAGCTCGTAGCAAGTTCCTTGTGTCGAAATCTGTCGTGTCCCCTTCGGGGGGATGAAGGTCCATCTTGTCGCCCCAGCCTGCTGTCCCGCTGTCCTCCATTTCATCCGCCTCCAACTCCGCTGTGGGAGTGAGGGCCTCCGAGGTGAGCGGGTCTCTTGCCGCGGTGGAGTTGCCCATGGCCTTGGCCACGAAGTCCATGCGCCTCCGTCGTACTGCCTCACGCAGCTGGTTGCAGTGAACGCATGACTTGGGAGAGTCCAGGGCTGTCTTGGCGTGGACCATTCCCAGGCATATCGGGCAGGCTTTGTGAGTGTCCGAGGACGAGATGAAGTATCCACATGCGCTGGGGCAGGGCCGGGAACCAGGACTCGCTGGTCTGCTGGCCTTGCTTAAATTTCTCGATTTTCTCTTACCCTTCTCAGGAGCCATGGCCGAGAAGAGGCGTCGAGTGAAAGGAGAAAAAAGATAAACCAGTTAGTGACAGCTAAACGGGTCTGAGTCTTCTTGCTGCGCTGTTTGTAGAGCTAGCCTGTTAGCTAGTTAGCTTAGCAGGCAGGTGTGGCTCAGTTAGCATCTCGCTAAACTGGGCGACGAAACAGCAGAAAAGAACGTTGAAAAACGTCGACGACACTTAGTTAGCTCCTGCTAAACAGTGCGCTCGCAGGAAAAAAATTCTCTGTGATGCCCTTGGCAGGGAGCGCGCTCACCTCCGGTCGGGCGGTTCAGTCACACGAGGCGGAGTCCTGCGAAGTTCAGGTGAAAAGCGAGGTGAAGTGCACAAAGAGGTCGAACATGAGCAGTCACCGTCTTTTATGCCAGGAGGGCGGGGCCTCCTGGCTGACGCCGACGCCCATTTTTTGCCTTCAAAAAAGGCATGATTGTATTGCTTCAGGTGAACCACGCGGGGGCGCAATTCCCATGTTATCCGTTGCACCGCAGTGGACTGACTGAAAGGGAACTACAGGAAACGTTTGACCTCTGTAATTGTAAACAAAGGCTACGGTACGAAATATTAACATTGATTTTCACAGGTTCAAATACTTATTTGCAGCATGTTCAAATAATTATTTGCAGCAGTAATATACAAAAAAATATATATATTTTAAAAAGATCATACATTGTGATTCCGTATTTTTTATTTTTAGATAACGTCTCTCACAAGCCGTTTTCGCACTGCACGGCCCTCCCCAGTCCGGCTCGTCCCTGGTTGGCCCAGAGCCCGGCCTGGCCCGCCCCCGCTCATTACGCATTATGAGGAGAGCAAGCCTTGAAGTGAGTGGGGTGTTCTTGTGTGCGCGCTTGGTGTGTGTGTGGAAAGACAAGGGACGCCGCTAAAAAATATTTGTTAGCTGAATATATATATTAGTGTTTCTGAGTTTAATTTTTGTTAATAACTGATTACAAATCAGCTTATTTAACACGTGCGTAGCAAGGATTTTCTGAGGGGCGATCTGTTAAAAGACAGAATGGACCTACAAAAGTCAAGTTGCCCAGTAGGTCACTGCTTTAAGCATTGGGTTGGCGCGCAGATCCTTTTCTCAAAAGCTGGTTCGAATCTCACTCGGTACGGTTAAAACTTATTTTACGTTTGTCTTTTATTGGATAAAAATATGAGGACTGAGATTTTAAAAAAGGAGTTTGTGAAACTCCTTTTTTTTTATCCAATAAAAGACAAACGTAAAATAAGTTTTAACCGTACCGAGTGAGATTCGAACCAGCTTTTGAGAAAAGGATCTGCGCGCCAACCCAATGCTTAAAGCAGTGACCTACTGGGTAACTTGCTTTTTGTAGGTCCACTCTGACTTTTAACAGATCGCCCCTCAGAAAATCCTTGCTAAACACGTGTAAAATAAGCTGATTTGTAATCAGTTATTAACAAACATTAAACTCAGAAACACTAATATATATATATTCAGCTAACAAATATTTTTAGTCGTTTCTGTAGTTAAATTTTAATGAGATTCAGCTCGCACTGAGGTTGTTGTTAGAACGAGCTGATGACTCTACAACATGCAGCAGTCCCCACCCCTGCTGCAAACAACGAATCAAATGTGAGCAGTACATGACGTCAAACTAGGCCCGGGAGCCCGGCCCGATCAGAACCACGGTGGAGATGGTTCCAAAACGAGGGCGGACCCTGGGCGGAAAAGGCAAATGCGAACATGACGAACCCGGTTAAAGCCCGAGATACACTGAAGCGTCCTCCGTATACGCGCGTATTTTGTGCGTATGTTTTCGCTGCTACAGCTCGGCTTTCGTTCTCGCGTAGATTCTCGTGTTTTCGCTCCAAATTCTAACGTCATTTCCTCCGTATCGTCACTTCCGATCGTCACTTCCGCTAGTTTTTCGCTCCAAATTCTAACGTCATTTCCTCCGTATCGTCACTTCCGCTAGTTTTTCAGCGCGAAAAAAATGGCGTCAAGAAGAAGAGAGGAAGAGATTGTTTGCCTGTTATTGTTATTAAAAAAACGTAAAAGAAGAAGAAGAAGGTGGTACGTGAGGCCATTAAACGAGACCAGGGATGAAGAAGGAGAGTTTAATACTCTGGTTATGGACATGCAAATGATGGACAGCGAGAAGCATTTCCAGTATTTTAGAATGAATTCCAGCAAGTTCGATGAGCTAGTTGGGCGGTTAGAACCGTTTCTCCTCCATCAGGGCAGCCACCGCTCTCCTGTCCTCGCTGCACAGAGAGTGGCAGTCACGCTGCGCATCTTGGCGACTGGTTGCTCTGAACAGAGTGTCGCTGCCAGCTACCGCCTGGGCACATCAACTGTGTCCAGAATAATGTCGGAGGTGAGTCGTGGAGTAAACAAATGATGCTGTGATCTGTATACAGTAGATGTGTATTGTTGAAGTCAGCTGCGGATGAACTACAGTAGTTGTTTATGTAGATATAAATGTATATAAATATTCATTATATACAGTATATATATATATATATATATATATATATATATATATATTAAAAAATATTATATATATATATATATGTAAATGTGTGTATAAATACATATATACTGAATATGTGTCTTTATATAAGAATATATATATATGTTTATGAAAAAAAATATGTAGGAATATATATTTATATATACTTATATTTGTACTTCAGGTATGTGAAGCCATTTGGACAGCTCTTCAGCCGGACTTCGTAGCCTTCCCCTCTGGCCATCAGTGGACAGCGATTGCACGTGATTTCTGGCGAATCTGGGATTTTCCTAACCTTTTAGGTTGGTTCGTTTGTCTTTATGTTAGCAGTTTGTGTACTTTTGTTGATTAATGTCCTTATTAGTACTATAAATACCTCAAAACAATGAAATTATTGTTTGTTATCAGGAGCAGTGGATGGTAAACATGTCAGGATTCGTTGCCCTCCGTCATCTGGGAGTGACTACTTTAATTACAAAGGGACCCACTCTCTCGTCCTCCTGGCTGCGTGTGACGCACATTACCGCTTCACGATGGTGGATGTGGGAGCATATGGACGTCAGAGTGATGGCGGCGTCTTCCAGGAGAGTGTGTTTGGGCAACAGCTGATGAACAGTACCCTGGCTCTTCCACCACCTGCTGTACTACCTGGGACCACTGTGGAGAGTCCGCATGTGTTTGTGGGGGATGCAGCGTTTCCACTCCATCAAAATCTTATGCGTCCATATCCTGGTAAGCTTATTAATAAATGATGCGGTTGTTTTGGTGGGATACAGCTGCGCTATGAGAGAGAGAAGAAGGTCTGTATTCACCTTTGGGAACGAGTAATATTACTACTTCTATTATAATTGCTGTTATGACTAAAAATCTTTGTTGCTCAACTTTCCAGATACATTATTGTCTTGTATTGTTATGTATATGTGATCGATGGTGAAACGTGCTCTGCGACAACTTCCTTTTGAACAGGTGAAAAATAAATAAACCAAATTGCATTTATTAATAATTTTGATATTCTTTCATGCACAGGCTCAAATCTGGAGGAAGCGCATCAGGTGTACAACTACCGCCACTGCAGGGCTCGGAGAACAATCGAGAACGCTTTTGGCATCTTGTCATCCAGATGGAGGGTGTTCGGCCGCGCCATGGAATATAATCCAGCCAAAAGTGTCCATGTGGTAAAAGCATGTGTTGCTTTACACAACTGGCTGGCCTACAATGACGATTCCAGGCAGTACATACCCACAAACTACGTGGACACTGACACGCCATCAGGAGACATCGTACCAGGTAATCATGCACAAAGTCACATACCGGAACATGTATTTTCTTCCGTAGCTCATCTAAAGAGTAGAATACAACCCACCCACTCTAATGATTTCTTTACTTGTTTCTCATCCGTATAGGAGAATGGAGGCAGGTTGCAGGAAACGATCTGGAGACTCCATTAAGAAGAACTGCCGCCACAAGGAGTGCTGGAAGAACTGCCTATGCAGTGAGGAACAACCTGCGTGACTTCTTCTCATCACCAGATGGTTCAGTGCCCTGGCAACAGGCCACAATAAGAAGAGGAAGGTTGAATGTGTGATTGCCTATCAATAAATTGATAACAACATTCATCTGTTCGTCAGTTTGTTTGAAGAATAATGAGCTTTTGTATCAAAGTAAATTACTTTGAGATGTAAAAAAAAAAAAGATACATATGGGGAAGTTTTTTTATCTACAGCTTAATTGCAGTAATACAGTCCTGAGTTTTTTGCATAGTGGTATAACAGTGAAAAAAGTATACCTATCTATAAAATAAGGTGAAAGCACTGGCATTGACATTTTAACAGTCTTTAATAACACTTTAAACAAAACTTCTAAAAAACAACAGTTCTATAAAATCAACATCTTTGAAATACAACTCCTGTAAATTGAACACTTGTAAAAAAAACTACACTACTACAAAATGAACTATAAAATGAATAGTTTTCAAATACAACACTTCTATAAAACGAATAGTTTTCAAATACACAATTCTATAAAATGAACATTTACTACTGTAAAATGAACACTTGTAAACAAACTACACTAATACAAAATGCACACTTCTACAAAAAGGAACACGTCTAAAAAACAAATCTACAAAATGAACACTTCTAAAAAACAATAACTTCTAAATAATAACTTCTAATAAAAAATTACAGTTGCTGCAGCTGCAGGGTGTACGTCGGCTCATTTGTAAATTGTTGATCATTTGTTAATTGTTGCTGATTTACATATCGTTGCTTAAAGTTAAAAATCAATTGGTGAATGTTAAGTCGAAGTTCGTCTCTGTCTGCTTCTGGAATGGTTCTCATCATGTCAGCAATTACCACGCCGAAATGTGTCTCTGCGTCTTCGACTTGCTTTTCCCGATCAATTGCTTGGAGGCGGTTCGCCAATGCAGCGGTCTCTGTGTCCGCTGTAGCAGCCCATCCCCTCTTCCTTCCCTGCTTCGCTGGTGGTGTGCTGGTGCGAGGTGCAGCTGACCGTCTTGGGGCAGGTGAATGTCTGGGGGCAGGTGAATGTCTGGGGGCAGCTGACTGTCTTGGGGCAGGTGGTTCATCAGGAAAGTCAGGGGCAGGTGGGGCAGTAAACTCACTGGAGCATGCAGGTTCTGTTGGAGCCAGTGTGATATTGCTGGAGGAACTTGAATTGGAGGGGAGTTCAGATGAAAAATGTGATGAGCTGTTTTGGTTGGAGCTGTTGTTCATGGTGCTGACAGGAGAAGGAACGTCACAGGCTGGAGAAGGAACACCACTGGAGCCATAGCTGATGTCCTATCATGTACACAATGCAGAGCGATTGAATGTTGATGAAAAAAATCTTTATTACAACTTATTTAAGAAGTGTATGATTAATAATTCAATTGTATTTTTTTTAATGAAGTGTGACGATTTTATTGCAGGCACATTGGTCTGTGTCTTTGGTTTTGATGAAGTCGTCCAGCCAGGACAGTATGTGATATATCGGTGGGACACCTGAACTGGCCCCATCGCCACTTTTGCCCTTCATTTTTTTCTTTGCCCGCACAAATCTGTCCCTCATGTATTTCCACCTGGTTTTACACGTGGCGACGTCCCTTCCCACGGTCGCAGCCACTTCGTCCCATGCATTCCTGCTCCTTTGTAGGTCTTCGTAATCTCGCATGGAGGTGTCGTACAAATTTCTGTGTCTCCGCACCTCTTCACAGAGCGTCTCATCAAAATTTTCCTCCATTTTTCTTCATGCGGGAACTGGAGTGTGTCTCACCAACAACAGTCCGATGTGAACACATTTCCGGCCACAACGTTCTGTACCGTTTATTGTAGACACCGCGCATCGCGTATGCGTAGTAAAAAAAAAACTTTTGCGCGTACGTGCCCTGAGGGGCTACGCGGGGCTACGCTTTTGCCACAGCGTACGTACACTGCGTATAGGCGTATCGTGAGGACGCTCGAGTGTATCTCGGCCTTTAGAAGGCGGGGCGGGCCGGGCCGTTGAGGGCCGTGCAATGCGAAAACGGCTAAGATGAAAATTTCAGACCCCTCCATGATTTCTACGTGGGAGAATTAAAATACATGTAGTACAATTTTGTAGTAAACATTAAAGTTAAAACTATGTTCGATTGTGAATAAAATATGGGTTTTTCATTTACATTTTGCACAAAATTTCAGCGTTTTCAGATTTGAGCTTGTAAAATTATTATTATTATTTTTACATTAGCTCTTGATTTGATTTTTTTTTTTACCTTTTTAGCCAGCTGTGTAAGTGGTTTAGTCCCAGCTAAATCTGTGAACCAGTTATTGATGGAGCTCTGTGACCTTGCTGTGACGAGCCAGAAATTATCCTTCTGGTTGACCTGCGGCTTACGCTTCCCCGTATCTGGAAATGTGTTGTATCGCAGCTTCTCTGCAATGATGCTGCTGAAGTTTGAACTGATCTGTAAGGCAATCAAAAAAAAAAATTTTTAATAAACAAAAGAAAAACACAAACTGCATGACAGTGTCACAGTCACTGTTAAAAGGTTTGTCATTACCTTGGAGGGATTAAAGTTGACATTTCTGGCACTTCCATGTTCATCGCCAGACACAGCTGGCTGGTTGTTGAATCCTTGCTTCACGTTCAGAGCAGTCAACTCATCCTGAAACAAAGAGTGTAAGAACTGAAGATCAAAACTGCTCATGCAAATACAACAGGGTCCACCTCATCATTTCAGATCCCACACTAAACCCCCGGTGCTCTTCGCAAATGACACCAAAACCTGTAAATGCTACATTAATTTTTTTGAGAAAACAATAATGCTAAAGCTCCTAAAAAGGATGTTTTAAATCAATGACAAATACAAGAAGCGGCACTAAGAATAAGCTAGGTTAAAAAACTTATTAGCCAACCTAATTACTCACCCAGATGAATAAATGTTTAAAGTCAGGCACAATTTAAGCCTTCCGTTTGCTGCTTTCTATAAATATAACAGTAGCAGCTCGTGTTAAACTATGTTACCGGCTGGCTTAGCTAACGCAGTCGTTGAATGAGCTGGTTGTTAATTTGTTTTAATTTTTTTAACTAAATCTTCCCAACAATCTGGACATGTAGGAGCTGCTCATTGTTAGTGCGAGGCCCCAGACGTCTACGGGGTCTGCTAAACAGGCTAGCTGCTAGCTCGCACAGCTTTCTGTCCTTTGCTGGCAATTTTATCCACGAACAACACACTTCCTGGACTTTCATACTCCAAATGATAACCCCTCACCTCTTTCTGCTTTGGATCTTGAGGATAAACGTCTGGAGGGCCGAGCCGGGGTCGCTTTAAAGGCCGGTGTTCGTAACTTAAAATCCCGAAAGCAGCCATCGTCCAGCGGCATCACAGCTTTCCTCCCCCTAAGCAGCAAAAGCCGAGCAGAACTACAACAACCAGCAGCATGAGCGGAATAACAAGGCGCGCTTCCGGGATGACTTTCAAAATAAATGTAAAAAAAACAACAACAAAAAACGCACTTTTATCAAACATGTTTTAAATAAAACAGTAAATTTGCTGTGCACTTTGGTGGAAGAAACATTAACTGTCTATTAAAGAAGGTACGGTATTCTATTTAAAAAAATGGTATTGTGCTGAACTTTGCATGAACTCTGACAAAAAATCTAAGGACTGGCTGGATATGGACATGATGTTTGTGAAAAATATAATTGGTTATGTAATTAAGCCATTCACATATATATGTAACCTGTCCTTTTCATCTGGAGTATTTCCTGATCGCATGAAAGTGGCTAAGGTGATACCTCTTTTTAAAAGTGGTTCCAAATCTGAGTTTAGTAATTACAGACCTATATCATTATTGCCACAATTTTCAAAAATCTTGGAGAAACTGTTTGCAATCAGGATGGATCAATTTGTTGAAAATTTTAATATTCTCACCAACAATCAATATGGATTCAGAACAGGAAATTCAACATCCATGGCTCTGATGGAGTTGATGGAATTAATAACAACAGCGGTGGATCATAAGCAGTATTGGGTGTTTTTGTTGATTTAAAGAAAGCATTTGATACAGTTGATCATAATATACTCCTTGACAAGTTACATAGATATGGTATTAGAGGATTGGCATTGAAATGGGTTTGTAGTTATTTGAGTGATAGGAAACAGTTTGTGCAAATGGATGAGGTAAAATCTGAGCTCAGCACTATAATATGTGGAGTTCCTCAGGGATCGATACTAGGACCAAAACTATTTATATTATATATAAATGATTTGGTACAGGTATCAGGACTCCTCAAGTCCATTCTTTTTGCTGATGACACCACTTTTTTTGGTTGTGGTAACAATATTGAACAAACTTTAAAATTAATGATGACAGAACTTGCAAAAATTCAGAATTGGTTTAAAGTTAATAAATTAACATTGAATTTGGATAAAACAAGTTACATGATCTTTAGTAATAAAAATAAATCAATTGATGTTCCATTTTTAATTGATGGATCTGAGATTCTGAGAGTTTCTGAAGCAAAGTTCTTGGGCATCATCATTGATGAAAAATTGTCTTGGAAACTACATGTAAGTTCAGTTAAAGCAAAATTATCAAGGTCTATGGCGATATTTTACAGAGTTAGGGATTTACTAAATGATAAGGCACTTTATTTGTTGTACAATACATTATTTGTGCCACACTTAATTTATGGTATTAGCGTTTGGGGTACGGCGTGTAAATCAATTACAATGCCAATTTTTATATTGCAGAAAAGAGCTATTAGAATTATCACCAGAAAGAATTCCCATCATCCTTCAAGCATTTTGTTTTATCAAATGAAACTGTTGAAATTTTATGATTTAATTGATTATAATATTTTGTTAATTTTGTATAAAGCTCAAACTAATGCACTTCCTTCTAATATTCAGAAATATTTTGTCAGAAGAACGAGTAATTATAATCTTAAGGGGACAAATGTATTTGTGAAGCCACCTTTTAGGACTAGTTCGAGGGGAAGATCTACCATAGTTCAAGGAATAGGGTTATGGAATAAATTGGAGTCTGATATTAAAGTGGTCAGATCAATGGTTGCATTCAAAAGAATGATTAAGTTTAAACGGTTAAAAACATATATTTAAATGAGTTGAAATTTGGAAGTTTGTGTATGATACCGAGGGTAGTAATTAATAATTAAGTTGTTCACTATTTTGGAAATTATATGAGTTGGTTGTATCAAGTGTTTATTTTTGGAGGTTAAAATTAAGTTGATTATTAACTTTGTAATCATAGGAGTTGTCTGTATGAATTGTTTATTGGAGTAAAAGGGGCAGAAATAATAAGATTTTTTCTTCTTCTGCCGCCTTTCATTTTATATATTTTTTCTCTCTTATTGTATTGTATTGTTTTGTTGCTTTAATCATAAAATGAATGAATAAATAAATCAAATCAAACTTTTCTTAGACCTGTCCAAAGCTTTTGACACTGAGGATCTTGACATTTCTGTGTTACTCTCAGAAATTGGTTTCTCAGATCACACCATTGGTTGGTTCACTATCTTTCAGATTGGAGGTGATAATGGTACTTCCTCCAATTATTTAACAGTCAGCAATGGTGTACCAAGGCTCAGTCTCAGGACCCATCCTCTTTACAATCTACATAGGCAATAGGTCAGAGCATCCCTGAAGCGTACACTTCTATGCCGATGACAGTTGTTTATTGTCAAGTCAAAACAGTTGCTTAGGTTTTCCAGCTTTTGCAATCCGCTTTCGACATCATGGTCAGATTCGTTTCGTCTCAAACTTGTCCTAAACGCCGACCAAATCAAAGGGACGCTTTTTTCAAACAGGAAATCGGTCCCAGCAGTTCTTCCTCTGATTTTATCCTCAAATGGTGTCCCTATAGAGTTTGTCGATTCCTTTAAATACTTGGGTATCTTGGTTGACTCACATCTCTCTTTTAAGCTCCACATGGAAAACCTAGTAAATAAAGTGAAAGTTAAATTGGGTTTCCTTTTCAGAAATAGATCCTGAACTCTGAATGCTAGGAAATGCCTCATAACTGCAACTATCCTTCCCTCCATTGACTACGGTGACATTATTTACATGAATGCTCCTACAAGCACCCTGCAGATGTTGGATGCTGTCTATCATGGTGCACTAAGATTCATAACTGGCTGCAATTAACCTGCCTAAATAAAGGATTAACCTGTCTAAATACATAAAGGATTAACCTGCCTAGATAAAGGATTGACCTGTCTAAATACATAAAGGATTAACCTGCCTAGATAAAGGATTGACCTGTCTAAATACATAAAGGATTAACCTGCCTAGATAAAGGATTGACCTGTCTAAATAAAGGATTAACCTGTCTAAATACATAAAGGATTAACCTGCCTAGATAAAGGATTGACCTGTCTAAATAAAGGATTAACCTGTCTAAATAAAGGTTGAATGAATAATTACCATACCCATCACTGCAACTGGTTAACTGGTCATCATTAACTTCACACATTCTCTCACTGGTACATTTTCATCTTCAAATCACTTCTTGGTCTGCTGTCTTCATACTACATGTTACAGTGTGAGTGCAGCTACAGCATGCACTCTCAGGACATTATTACATGCAGTGTTCCCGAGGACTGAACTTGGCAAAAGGGCCTTCTCCTATACTCTGCTCCGGTTTCCTGGAATATCTTGCAAAAAAATCGGAAGCTCTTGACCTTGACCTCTCTAAGCAGCTTTAAACATCTGTTAAGTTCCTGGCTAAAACCAATGCAGACATGCTCCTGCTTTTAGTTTTCTACACTGTCTTATAATTTAGCTGTTTTTTTGTTGTTGTTTTTTTTACATTTCCTTTTGATTGTCCTTTGGTTGGCATTTTATTTTCACTTGTTACTTTTTTTTATTGAACGTATCTTTTATGATTGTCTAATGTTGTCATCACTCTTTGTTAAAAATTCCGGTCTCTCTTGTAAATGAGTCCCTGAGGCGCAATGGGATTAACCTGTATAAATAAAGGTTGAATGAATATTGTTGTGCTAAACAATGGGCTAACTTCATGTCAAAGTACCAACAGTGAAATCCCATCCATATGTGCTTCCATCCATTATCTTTTACCCGCTTCTTCATTTCTGGGTCACGGGGGCTCATATCCAGCAGTCACTGTGCGAGAAGTGGGGGTACACCAGGACAGGTCTCCAGTCCATCACAGGGCCACATAGAGACAAACGAGACAAACAACCATCCACTCTCTCACTCACACCTAGGGACCTAGGGAGAGAACATGCAAACTCCTGAGAGGCAGTCGCTCTACCAACTGCTCCACCGTGACACAACACTGAAATCCCTTTTCATGTAAATACTGTATATATATAATTCATTACAAATCACTCTACCCCATCGCAGAGTGAGGCGAGATGTAGTAGAGGCAGGGCAGCCGATGCAAGACGAGAAAGTCGTGGCTCGACTCCCGATTCCTGCATGTTGTGGGTGTCCCTGCAGCAAGACACCCTGGCAGCTTACATAGTGTCTACTGCTCCATCTGGGTGTGTCTTACATTGAATCAATTTCATCATTGTATGGAAACATATAATGATGACAACACGTAGCACTTATACTTGCTCATAAAGTGACACTCCTTTGACCAACAAATGAATAAATTAGGACACGAATAACTGAATTGATAAATACAAGAAGATAGATACAATCGTCAAAATGAAATGGGGGAAAAAATAGGTTATTGGAATCAAATTTTAAAAATTAAAAGTTTTACAAAATAAACAAATAAAAGCACAAAATAATTAAAAAGAAACAGTCCGTCAGTTTTGGGGCCCTACAGTTATTTTCTTATTTTCTTTGTACTTAAATGATGTGTTGTACTTTGTACACTTAAAGGAATCAGTGCAAAACTGTGTATGAAATCATATTGTCTGGGGAGTTACCGATTTAATTGTGACAGTTTTAGTGTATTGACCACATTTTTGAAATCTTGAAAATCAGCCTGCACATTGATGAATAAAACCAGTCTCTGTGATGAGTGCAGGTCAATAAGAATCACAAGGTTATCTTTACAGAAGCTTCAGTGAGCATTTCCTGAAGGTTACCGTACTCTTTGAAACATTTGTAGGACCTACAGGCAATGAGGTACTTTTAAAACTCAGAGGACCCTCAGGGAACGTTCAAGGACTAGACCCCAGAAATCCTTCAGAAAGAAGTTCACGAATGTTCCAAAGACAGTTTAAGTTATTAAAATGTTTACAAGAATATCAGGGTCAAGTTTTTGATAGTACTGTACTGCTGTAAAAACGAATATCTTTTTTTAAAATTGATTTATATGTCCTCTTTGAAAGTGGCATGATGACACAGTTGGTAGAGCTGTTGCCGCTCAGCGAGAAAGTCGCCAGTTCAAATCCCACCCAGGGTCTTTCTGGGTGAAGTTTGCAGGTTCTCTCTATGAATGTGTGGGTTTTCTTTGGGTGCAATACTCGCAGTTTCCTCCCACAGACCAAAAACATGTATGCTAGGCTGACTGGTAAAAATGTCCCTATAGGTGTGAGTGAGAGACCAATGGTTGTTTGTCTCTATTGTCCCTGTGATGGAATTGTGACCAGTCCAGGGT
The DNA here is from genome assembly GCA_038048925.1 of Garcialebias charrua. Taxonomy (NCBI): domain Eukaryota; kingdom Metazoa; phylum Chordata; class Actinopteri; order Cyprinodontiformes; family Rivulidae; genus Garcialebias; species Garcialebias charrua. The sequence goes on along the minus strand of JBBPBX010024246.1, from coordinate 9,751 downwards.
GTACCCAGCCTCGCACAGTGACTGCTGGACATGGGCAACAGTGACCTCTGTGACCCAAAAAGGAAGTAGCGGGTAAAGATAATGGATGGATGCCCTCTTTACATGGGCGTAGCCAGGATTTTATGAGGGGCGGTTCTTTTAAAGGAAAAGTTGACCTAGAAAAAGCAGCACGCCTCGGTGGTTCACTGGGAGCGCGTCGGGTTGCCACTCCAAACATTTTCTTGACTCGGGTTCGATCCTCACTTGGTTGAACTTAGACCCTGTACACACGTAGCCTGGTGTTTGAAAAACGAATATTTGCGCAAAAAAATATCTCTGTCCATACATGTTCGAATATTTAAAATGTTTGTCTACATGTCCCGTTTTATTTCACCAGAGAGCGTTGTAAAGAATATGCTGAACCCATAGGTGGCAGTGTAGTGCTGTCACAACCCCTTCAACTCAGCCGCCACTTCCTGTTATTTATTTATTTATTTTCTTTAGTTTGTGTGGACATACCGCAAGGTTGGACTACTATTAAATAGCGTGTTGGAGTACAAAGTTAATAAAACGCAGGAAGATGTCGACTGGGAATCATGTCAGAGCAGGTATGTTGACTTTTTAGCACTTTTTTTTAGAGCATTATGTGACTGTCAGCGCCGCAGCAGCTGGAGGAGGTGGAGCATAAACCTCCGGTTCTGAAGTCCACACGCAGACTCGAACGCGGAGAATTCTCAAATCTCCACTTTGGTCGGAGTTTTGTTATTATTCGTTTATAGTTACATCAACCGGAGTTCACGTGTGGATGAAAGGCCAAACCGCATGATAAACTGTTCGGTTTTACTGATAAACGGCTACGTGTGTACAGGGCCTTGTTTTACGTTTGTCTTTTATTGGATTAAAAAAAAGGAGTTTGTGTTAACCACAGGCATATTAACTCCTTTTTTTATCCAATAAAAGACAAACATAAAATAAGCTCAACCAAGTGAAGATCGAACCCGAGTCGAGAAAATGTTTGGAGCGGCAACCCGACGCGCTCCCAGTGAACCACCGAGGCGTGCTGCTTTTTCCAGGTCAAATCCCAAGGCGGGACTTCATGGGCAAAGTGGGCGGTTCGCTCGAACTGAGCGAACCCCCCCTGCCTACGTGCATGTTTAATAAACACATATTTCACATACCTGTGTATAATCAACACAATTAAATAAAAAATAAAATCGAAATGTGTCAGTAGGAGTTACAACATCCAAATCCTGCTGATTTGAGCCTGTTTGTGCCATCAGGAATCGTCATGACCAAGGCCCCACCCTTACCCACCCCATGCTCTTCAGTACACTGCACCCAACCATGACTGCCTCCCTGCAGGTGATGGGCCCAGAGAGCTGGCCTCCTGCTTGTTATTTTGGGTTTGGCCTGGTGGACCCCCTCAGGTGCTGGCCTTCGATCTCCACCGCTATGCCTGACTCCAGGCCAGGGTGGTACTCTGTCTAGGCCGGGCTAAAGATAGGAGTGGGAAGTGGCTGGGATGAGTCAGCTCCTTTAATTCCAAGTCAGTGAGCCGTTTGGCGAATACGGTTGTCTTTGTTTGGTGCAAAGCATTATGGTTCTGTTTGGGGGCACCCTGTGTGTGACTTAATTATTTTGTAAAGCCTCAAAGACCATTTTGGTCTCATTTGGATGAATACTGTATTCATTTGTTATGATGTAGAGTCAGAGTCTCTGTAATTATTATTATTATTATTTTACAGAGTCCCTGTAGTTAATGGATTCTACTTCAGTGACTGAGTTCTGATTATTAAAGGATGAATATATTTATTCAGTTGTTGCTGGTCAGCTAACTGACTGGCTGGTGCCCCACTTTGATGTGTTCAAAACAAGTAAATACTGTAGTGTAAAGTAAGGAGAAAGTGTTACCCTTCTTCCTCCATTCACTCCTATATGCTACAATATTATAAAAAATGCTTTATTTACTAATTATGATAGGTTCCTACAAAAGTTGTTTGCAAATGTAAACACCCCCCTCTCTTTAAGCTGTGCAACAGCCCAATTTTCAAAATTTGATAACCTGTCCATCATTGACTTCAATGTCAGTTGCCCCCAAACAATCCATCATCTTTTACCCGCTTCTTCCTTTTCGGGTCAAGGGGGTTACTAGTGCTCATGTCCAGCCATTACTGTGCGTGAGGCAAAAGACAGGTCTTACCCTGGACAAGACCATCACAGGACCACATAGAAACTAACAAGAGAAACAGCTCTCTCACTCACACCTAGGGCACTGTTACCAATCAGCCTAACATGCACTCCACCGAGAAAGATCCCTGGTCGGGATTTGAACCGGCGACCTTCTCGCTGAGAGACAACAGCTCTACCCACTTCTCCACCATGCTTCCCCCTGCAAACCATTGCATGCCATATTCAGTAGGCAGCGCTAAACAAAGATGGCAGTATCTGCAAAAATGGCTCATGGTTCTCAACTAGAAAAAAATGTGGAATCCAGGTCAGGTCTCTGCCCCTGAGCTGAGTTCAAGTATCAGAGAGTCTTGCTCACAGAAGATGATAGGATGGAGTAGATGGATTGACAGGTCTAGTCTGCAGTTCAAGAGTGCATTGCTTTGGTCGATCGTGATTTTAGAAAAAAGGACAGAGCCTTTTGTAGAAAAAGTAAAGTTCTTGATTACTTGGTCCATGTGTATTCTCATGCTCGCCTGTGGTCATGAGGTGTGGGTCTTGACTGAAAGTACAAGATTCTGTATACAAACGGCAGAAATGAGCTTCCCCCTTAGGGTGGCCAGGCTTAGCCTTAGAGATAGAGTGAGAACCTTCATCAGAGGGGAGTTCAGAGTAGAACAGCTCCTCTACATCAAAAGGGCTCAGCTGAGGTGTTTTGTACATCTGATTGAAACGTCTCCCTCTGCAGTTTTTGTAGGCACATCCCTCTGGGAAACTATCCTGAGGTAGATCCAGAACTTGTAGGTGGGATTTAATACTGTACATCCTCTGGTCTGGGAACACCTGGAGGAGCTGGAAAGAGGCATATCTGGGTTTCCCTGGAGCGTTTGCCCCACAACCCAACAACGACCAAACGGAAAATAGATTTTAAAGTAAAAGTTTTGCTCTTTTTTTTTAACCCTTAAAACCTTAACAGTTGTAATTAGAATATTGAGCCAGTAGCTTTAAGAAAAGTTGAAAACTTGTTTTTTTTTGTGTACCAAAGTTCAAGCTCAGTAATCTAGTACAAATCCAACAATGTTCAGTCAGATCATCTGGATCAGGGGTCTGTAACCTGTACGATCAAAAGAGCCATTTATGCCCTTTCGATCACTAAATTAAACGTGTCAAGAGCCGCAATACCTGCTACAACTGTCATTATCAACTGGTGGCCCGTGGGCCATTTTAAGTTTGCTAGAAGGGCTTTTCTGGCCAGTAAGTGTAAAACTAAAAATAATGATTGTTAACATTTATTGATATTTTTACATTTTGAGACAAAAGAAAATATTGGATTCCATTCATCTGTCCAACGTCTTGTATTTTGCCAAAAAAAAACTAAAACCGTGAACTGTGCAGACAAATGTGCTTTTTATAAAATTGTGGAGTACCTTATTTTTTGGACTATAAGGCGCATTTAAAATCCTTTAATTTTCTCAAAAATTGACAGTGAGCCTTATAATCCAGTGAGTCTTCTGTATTAATTCTGGTTGTGCTTACTGACCTCAAACCGATTGTATGTGGTTATTATGAATGAGTTGGATAAAGTTTGACTTATCTGACTGTTTTGTTTTGATAATGCGGGTTATAATCCGGTGCGCCTTATGTATGAAAACAGACCCCTTCATTGATATTGAGCCTTATCATCTGGTGCATCTTATAGTCCAAAAAATATGGTAATTGCGTATCCTACTTTGAAGAATAAAGCATAAAGTTAAAGTGAGTATAATTTACTTTGTGTGTTAGTAGGTAGTCTCCGACTTACGAGCGAGTTCCGTTAACGAGTTGCTCGTAACATGGAAATCTCGTAATTCGGAACGACCGCCACGTGTCTCGTAAGTCCGGAATTTCGCTCGTAAGTTGGAACGGTTTTGCTAGCGCGACTACAAACACTCGTTTTTCATCGAAAAACTGCTTACGAGTGCATAAAAATGATCGGAAACGTGTGTCCACATGTTTAGCTAACGAACTGTGGTGAAAAAACACAGAAAAACTCTGTATTTTTTGCGTTTTTTCCAAAAATTCGCCAGCTCGTAAGTCCGGAACCTCGTAGGTCAGAGCGCTCGTAAGTCGGGGACTACCTGTACTACTATCCACATACAGTATTTGCAAAGGAGTTGACAGGAAAACTGCTAAACATTTTTTGTGGGTACAACATCCTATAAAATTCAGTTTTATGTTAGTTTTGGTAAAAGCTTGAAAGAGCAGCTGCAGAGGGACCAAAGAGCCACATGTGGCTCCAGAGCCGCAGATGCAGACCCTTGATCTGGATGGTTTCGGTTTTGTTTTTGCTGAGACAATTCGTCCTCCGTCCAAAGGGCTTCTTCAGTCCAAGGAGCCACAAACATACTGGAATCCCACAAGCACAAAAATCCCATAGTGGGCAAAAAAAANCGGGGTCGCGTGGGGGTAGCAGCCTAAGTAGGGAGGCCCAGACTTCCCTCTCCCCAGCCACTTGGAGCAGCTCCTCTGGGGGAATCCCAAGGCGTTCCCAGGCCAGCCGAGAAACATAGTCCCTCCAGCGTGTCCTGGGTCTTCCTCTGGGTCTCCTCCCGGTGGGACATGCCCGGAACACCTCACCAGGGAGGCGTCCAGGAGGCATCCTAACCAGATGCCCGAGCCACCTCAACTGGCTCCTCTCAATGTGGAGAAGCAGCGGCTCTACTCTGAGTCCCTCCCGGATGACTGAGCTTCTCACCCTATCTCTAAGGGAGAGTCCAGACACCCTGCGGAGAAAACTCATTTCAGCCGCTTGTATCCGAGATCTCGTTCTTTCGGTCACAACCCAAAGCTCATGACCATAGATGAGGGTGGGAACGTAGATCGATCGGTAAATTGAGAGCTTTGCCTTTTGACTCAGCTCTCTCTTCACCACGACAGACCGGTACAGCGCCCGCTTCACTGCGGACGCTGCACCTATCCGCCTATCGATCTCACGCTCCAGTTTTCCCTCATTCGTGAACAAGACCCCGAGATACTTAAACTCCTCCACTTGGGGCAGGACCTCCTCCCCGACCCGGAGAGGGCATGCTACCCTTTTCCGGCTCAAGACCATGGCCTCGGATTTGGAGGAACTGATCCTCATCCCGGCCGCATCACACTCGGCTGCAAACCGCTCCAGCGAAAGCTGTAGATCACGATCTGATGAAGCCAATAGGACCACATCATCTGCAAAAAACAGAGAAGCGATTCTAAGGCCACCAAAACGGATCCTCTCAACACCTTGGCTGCGCCTAGAAATTCTGTCCATAAAAGTTATGAACAGAATCGGTGACAAAGGGCAACCTTGGCGGAGTCCAACTCTCACTGGAAACGAGCCTGACTTACTGCCGGCAATGCGGACCAAGCTCTGACACCGGTCGTACAGGGACCTAACAGCCCATATCAATGGGCCTGGTACCCCATACTCCCGGAGTACCCCCCACAGAACCCCCCGAGGGACGCGGTCGAATGCCTTTTCCAAGTCCACAAAGCACATGTAAACTGGTTGGGCAAACTCCCACGCGCCCTCCAGGACCCTGCTGAGGGTGTAGAGCTGGTCCAGTGTTCCACGACCAGCACGAAAACCACACTGCTCCTCCTGAATCCGAGGTTCGACTATCCGACGGACCCTCCTCTCCAGAACCCCTGAATAGACCTTACCAGGGAGGCTTAAGAGTGTGATCCCCCTATAGTTGGAACACACCCTACGGTCCCCCTTTTTGAATAGGGGAACCACCACCCCAGTCTGCCAATCCAAGGGAACTGCCCCCGATGTCCACGCGATATTGCAGAGTCGCGTAAGCCAACACAACCCCACAACATCCAGAGCCCTAAGGAACTCAGGGCGAATCTCATCCACCCCCGGAGCCCTGCCACCGCGGAGCTTTTTAACCACCTCGGTGACCTCAGCAGAGATTGGAGAGCCCGACCCAAAGTCCCCAGGCTCCGCTTCCTCAGTGGAAGACGTGCCAGTAGGATTGAGGAGGTCTTCGAAGTACTCCGCCCACCGACTCACAACATCCCGAGTTGAGGTCAACAGCACGCCATCCCCACCATAAATGGTGTTGGTCGCGTACCGCTTTCCCCCCCTGAGACGCCGGATGGTGGACCAGAATCGCCTCGAAGCCGTACGGAAGTCATTCTCCATGGCCTCTCCGAACTCCTCCCACGCCCGAGTTTTTGCCTCAGCAACCACCCGAGCCGCATGCCGCTTGGACTGTCGGTACCTATCTGCTGCTTCCGGGGTCCCACAGGCCAAAAAGGCCCAATAGGACTCCTTCTTCAGCATGACAGCATCCCTCACCGCCGGTGTCCACCACCGGGTTCGAGGGTTGCCACCACGACAGGCACCAACAACCTTGCGGCCACAACTCTGATAAGCTGCCTCGACAATAGAGGCGCGGAACATGGCCCACTCGGACTCAATGTCCCCCGCCTCCCTCGGAACGTGTTCAAAGCTCTCCCGGAGGTGGGAGTTAAAGCTCCGTCTTACGGGAGACTCTGCCAGACGTTCCCAGCAGACCCTCACAATACGTTTGGGTCTGCCAGGTCTGACCGGCATCCTCCCCCACCATCGGAGCCAACTCACCACCAGGTAGTGGTCAGTTGACAGCTCCGCCCCTCTCTTCACCCGAGTGTCCAGGACATGCGGCCGCAGATCAGATGAGACGACAACAAAGTCGATCATCGAACTGCGACCTAGGGTGTCCTGGTGCCAAGAGCACATATGTACACCCTTATGCCTGAACATGGTGTTCGTTATGGACAATCCATGACGAGCACAGAAGTCCAACAGAACACCACTCGGGTTCAGATCAGGGGGGCCGTTCCTCCCAACCACACCCCTCCAGGTCTCACTGTCATTGCCCACGTGAGCGTTGAAGTCCCCCAGCAGAACAAGGGAGTCCCCAGGAGGCGCACTCTCCAATACCCCCTCCAAGGACTCCAAAAAGGGTGGGTAATCTGCGCTGCCGTTTGGCGCATAGGCACAAACAACAGTCAGAGCCCGTCCCCCCACACGTAGGCGAAGGGAGGCTACCCTCTCGTTCACCGGGGTGAACCCCAACGTACAGGCACCAAGATGGGGGGCAACAAGTATGCCCACTCCTGCTCGGCGCCTCTCACCAGGGGCAACTCCAGAGTGGAAGAGTGTCCAACCCCTCTCAAGGAAACTGGTTCCAGAGCCAGAGCCATGCGTTGAGGTGAGTCCGACTATTTCTAGCCGGAACCTCTCAACCTCACACACTAGCTCAGGCTCCTTCCCCACCAGAGAGGTGACATTCCATGTCCCAATGGCCAGCTTCTGTAGCCGAGGATCAGACCGCCAGGGTCCCCGCCCTCGGCCACCACCCATCCCACATTGCACCCGACCCCTTTGGCCCCTCCCACAGGTGGTGAGCCCATGGGAAGGGGGACCCACGTCTCCTCTTCGGGCTGTGCCCGGCCGAGCTCCATGGGTGAAAGCCCGGCCACCAGGCGCTCGCCAACGTGCCCCACCTCCGGGCCTGGCTCCAGAGTGGGGCCCCGGTGACCCGCGTCCGGGCGAGGGAACATTTTGTCCATTTATTTTACTCATCATAAGGGGTCTTTGGGCTGCACTTTGTCTGGTCCCTCACCTAGGACCTGTCTGCCTTGGGTGACCCTACTAGGGGCATGAAGCCCCTGACAGCATAGCTCCTAGGATCATTGGGACCTCAACGCATGTACTTGTTCCAGTATTCACATATTTGCAAAAGCAATGACAGGAAAACTGCTCAAGCTATCGGTAGTCCTTTTTTCGTTTGTTTATATAACAGCCGATAAAATTCAGTTTTGGTCAAAGCTTGAAAGAGCCGCTGCAGAGGGACCAAAGAGCCACATGTGGCTCCAGAGCCGCAGGTTGCAGACCCCTGGCTTAGCTTGTAGCTTAGCTGCTTTTAACGACCCAAAAACGAGATTTTGGAAGATTAAAATGGATTTTAAAGAGAAAAGAGAAAGGGAAGGGTCAGTGAAGAGCACCGAAGTTGACTCTTGTCATCCAGTGTCTTCAGTAGAAAGAGAGAGACATGAAGAAACAATAAAGCCGATAAATGAAAATGAGGTCGATAACTTAAATTTATTATGCAATTAATTGACATTGTTCATTGCGGCAGGCCTAGTCTGAACGGCCTAAATATGCATTGAAAATGTTTTCACTCTGACCACCTTCAGAGGTGGTTTGGACCACTTTATTGTGCCTTTATTTGGTGCTCTGAACACAATTTTCATTCAACCTTTATTTAGTCAGGTAAATCTTATTGAGCCTCATGGGCTCATTTACGAAAGCGACCTGCTAAAACTAAAGAACGATGAACAGCAATGGTAGAATTTCCTTAAACAATAAACAATAAACAATAGAAAACAAAAGAGAGAAAAAAACAAAAGAGAGAAATACTTTTTTTTTTTTTTTTTTTTTTAACAAAGTATCAAAAAACTAGCAAAACATTATAAGGTAGATGTATAAAATCAAAGACAGGAACAAATCTGTTGACAATCCATCTTGGGCCTCACTGTAGGAATACCTACTGAACTCAGGTGACCACACAAGCAGCAGGATGCACATCCTTGGGTTAAAATAAAAAGTGGTAACTTCTTCTTCTTTTGGCTTTTCCCTCTTCAGGGGTCGCCACAGCGAGTCATCCTCCTCCACCTCACTCTGTCCTCACTCCAACTACCTTCATGTCCTCTCTAACTGCATCCATATATCTCCTTTTTGGCCTTCCTCTTTTTCTTTGTCCTGGCCGCTGCATTTCTAACATCCTTTTTCCAATGTACCCACTGTCCCTCCTCTTGACATGTCCAGACCATCTCAGTCTGGCCTCCCCAACTTTATCTCCCAGTTGTTCATTATGTGCAGTACCTCTGATGATCTCATTCCTAATCTTATCCATCCTTGTCACTCCTAAGGAGCATCTTCATTTCTGCCACTTCAAAATAAAAAAGTGGTAATTAAAGATAATTAAAAAAAATTTTTTTTTGCTGAAAATACATAATTTTTTTTAATGTTATTTTGGCTAAGAGTAATCAAAAGCTTTCTCAACAAAAATGAGTAGATTATGGAAACAATGGCCCTCATGCACGAACCGTTCGTACGCACAGATTTGTTCTTAAACTGTGCGTACGAGTGATTTAGGATCATTTGTGGCATTCAACAATGTTTTCGTATCCTACGATTTTTCTTCAGATACGAACAAAATTTACGAGTGGTCCGGACCTGTCGTATATTTTAGGAGCGTCAGTCTGCTGTCATCCAGACGGATCTTCTCCACGAATAACTTCATATTTCGTTATTTAGAAAATATTTTGGGTTTAAAAAAATCACGCACCATAATTATTCTTGACAATAGGTTATTCTGTTTGAATTAGAATTATAATTTTAAGTTTAATTTGTCTGGTGTGTCGCGCAGGCTTCAGTGAGTCGTGCGCTCCCCTTGGTCATCAAAGCCGCTCCTCATATTAACACCCAGGTACATAAAATCCCCATACACCGCCGCAGAACAAGTACGAATTAAGACTGATCTTCATGCTATTGCTGGACTGCTGTGCCAAACACCATCGGAGCAATAGATTA